>CAMTDV010000472.1:0-19864 GCA_947069175.1 Scalesia atractyloides | reverse complement strand
TTACATCACCAGGACTATTTCCAACCAGGAAAGATCTTGGGAATATATTTCAACTATGAAAATAAATATGAGAAAGCCTAGAATAAAGTTCTTGGGAGATTATATTTAGGTTCGTATATTGTTCTATGTATGCATAGGGGGATACATAAGAAACAGATGTGTTATATAGATTTAAAAGTATTCGCTTTTTACCATTTCTCTACCCCTTCTATACATGGTTGGTCCCTGTAAAATACCAAACTTTGCAGCTGATGATACATTTAGTCCTGCCCACGGAGAAGTAATCTTCTTCTGTTAAGGGAGTGTAACCCCTTAGTAAAAAAGAAATTATTAACTTAGTTCTTAGAAAAGAAATAATAACTAAAAATCAAATTAGCATCACATCTCTCACACCAACCCCTATCATCTCCCTCCATCTCTCTTAAAACTGGCCATCACCGTTATTAGATAATCATATTGTAAATTTAGATTCTTCATGTGCATATATGGGGATATTTCATTCTTGTACTCCTAAAGTGTAAATTCGTTTTTATACATATACATCTCTCATTCTTGTACTCCTAAAGTGTAAATTCCTTTTTATACATATACATCTCCGCTAATTGAGGAAGATATACATCAAATTAAGAACACATGGTATCAACCTTGTTTGGTTGATCTCCACAAATCATCTCTCCTTCTTTGATCCTCTCATCTTTCTCATGATTGCTACTTCTTCTTCAACTTTATGATTCCTTTTCTTCTTTCTCTCCATGGCTTCATCCTCCAATGATCCTTTACTCATGAACACCCTAGCAAACATGTTATCATCTTCTAATTATCTTTACTGGAGAAATCAAATTGTGCCCCTCCTCTCAAACGAAAATTTGCTTCGTCATGTTGATGGTTCAAAATCTGCTCCACCTACGACTCTTACACAGAATGATAAACAGGTTGCTAACCCTGAATTTGCCTCATGGATTGCTACTGATCAACGCACAGTCATTATTCTCATGCTTCTCTGACTGATGAGGACGTCTATGCAATCGTTGGCCTCAACACTTCCCATGAAGTTTGGGCTGCCTTAGCGGCGACTTATAGCAATTGCTTATTGGATTATGATAAGCATTGTTATAGTTATCTAGATGTTTAACATTTGGGATTATTATGTCATTACCCTACAAAAAAGTCCATTTAGTGGCATGTAAAAAGTGCCACAAGAAACTCAATAAGCGCCGCTAAAGACTCTTATAAGAATCAGCAGCACACAAAAAAGTGTCACTAGAAGCGGTGACGCTAAGTATTTTAGTGGCACATTTTTGTATGCCACTACAAACTCTTAAGACTTTTGATGGCAGTTTTTTATCCGCTACTACAAACTCTTGGGCTTTTAGTGATGCATATTTTTTGCCACAAAAAATGAAATATCACTGACATTCATTATATTAATTTTTAATTTAATTAAAGTTATTATTTATTTACAATAAATATAAAAAATAAAACTGTAACATATAGAAATCCCAAACATTTCAAATGTTTCGAACAAATGTCTAGTATGTGTTAACATAAGTCTAAACACGAAACATACAAAACAAATAGCTAATAGATGTTCAAATAAAAACGCAAAACTTTATTGCGCTCATGAACCTCTTTCACAATCTTCATGCTAGTAAAATGACCTTCGTGTTAACTCATTCTTAGCAATCATATTTCCGACTTCATAGTTGTTCCATGCACTTGTTGCTGCCACATCAGCCAACTCACTGTATTTTTTTTATTTTTTTATTTATTTTTTAGTTAAATCATATATAAGGCAGAAAACTTGCCAAGTTACATCAAAACAGAAGGTAGCCGGACAACAAGCTGCGCCGCCAATCCTTTCTGAATTGTAAACCCTAAGAGCAATTAAAGGCAAGCTCACTTCTTTTAACATCACTTTAAGCTCTTCAACCAAAGATTGACTGGTTTTTTCCAATACCTGTAGTTAGTTCAATTGCCATCATCTAATGAAATGAGAGTTCATGATGAGAATGTTTACCCTTCAACATTCAGACTTCTCAAACATTTATGTATGTTGATTCGAATATCCTTACTGAGATAATGGACCAGGTACACCCATGAATGACTGGCTTGTTGGCTTTTATAAGTAGGTGGTGCAGCAATTGGTTGTTTGTGTGGAATATGACTGTTGCCAATTTTATTCCCCCAATCAGCAATGAAACCACAACTACCAGGCTGGGAAACACCTCCAACACGTCCGTGTACTCCATGGTTGGTATATCGTAAGTTTCAGGGCCTCCGTGATAAATTGGAAGAGGGAACCTGGGGTATTGGATATGCAGCTGGATGTAGACTAGCTTTGTGACTGCCATTAGGTGGTGGTATATCAGGCATGTACTAACCTGCACTCACACTATTGTGACCTAAAAATGTAAGCACAAAACAGAAGAATGTACAATAACTCTTACCCTAATAATGTAGAGGTGGCAAAGTAGAAAGGTTGGTAAACACGTAAATTTTGTATGGTAACTATTGCACGGCTATAAGTGTGTCAAATATAAGTACAGAAAAATCTTTTAGTAATATTTTAATTCTTTAAGAAAAGGATTTAGACAGTTTTGTGCATTAAATATACTTTGGGACACATTGGCCCAGTTGACCTCTTTCCTTGTAAGCTATTCTTCTTTTTAAAATGTTCAACTGTTTGATAGGCCAGAGATAAAACATAACTTAAATCGACCATTTATAAGTACAGTACGAAACAACCATATTCAATGAAGCAAGACCTACAAAATTGCGTGCAGCTCACATAATTTAATGAGTAAAATAAATGAAAAACAACTTATGAGGTTAGTTAAACAAGAACAAATGGGAAGAAAAGATAGCATTAAAGCCTGATATACCCCTGGAACGATTGTTCCTTCTGTCACCTCCTGAAGTAGCAGAACCAAAGTTGCCATTGGTTGTGATTCCATTTCCACTACCAAAAAAAGTGCTCGGTCATTATATATCTGTCTCAAGTAAATTACAAATAAATTAATAAGCTTTTAAAAATTCTTACTGCATTCTACCGTAAAGAAACAGAAGGTGAATGGCCACAATAATGTTCATACTTTCTTTTGCTTCTGAAACTGCAACATGCTCTGCACTAACTTTACAATTCAAGTTTATGATGTTGGTCTTATGTTAACTGCTAGTTATTACAGTTGATCCACTCTTAACTATTAGGCTTATATGAAGAAAGTACAAAACATAATCAACAGTCATGCCAGGCCAAGGAAAAAAATAATCTCTCCAATAAAACCGGGCTGCTGCAAGAAATAACAGAATTTCAGCAGTTTCTAAAAAGTAATAATGATCATGAAATCTATAAACAGACCAAAACAAATTTCCAACAAAAGATAACATATAAAGAGATAAAACATGAATTGTACACCTACTACTAATGTCTACTCCCTGTAACTCACAATTTTATTTCATTCATTTTCCTTTCAATCAAGTTAGCGACATAATTAGGGGTGTAAACGAGCCGGGCCGAGCCCAGCCTGTCATGTTTTTATGAAGCTCGAGCTCGAGCTCGGCTCGAGAATAAAACCCAAAGCTAGAGCTGGCTCGAGCTATTTTGAGAACAACCTCAAATGAGTTAAAAGCTCGGCTCGAGCTCGTTTTAATATCGCTTAAACGAGCCAAAGCTCGGCTCGAGCTGGCTTGCCAATCTTATCATCATTATTATATTTATATTATATATAACTAAAGTTTTGTTTGGTCTCGTTTAGGCTCATCATTATTATTATATTATACATAAGTAAACTAAAGTTTTGTTTGGGCTTGTTTAGGCTCGCGAGCCTAAACTAGCTTTGTATTTGAGGCTCGAGCTGAGGCTCATTAAGGCTTAGCTTGTTCGTTCTTTTAGGCGAGCCGATCACGAGCTATGTTGTAAAAGGCGCAAGGCGCACTCAAAGCACATAGGCCTCGTCCGGAGCCTAGGCGCAAGGCGCTTAAAAAGCGAGGGTTTTTTTAAGCGAGGCGCATAATATAAATATATTATATTTTTAGGGGCTTAGACATATTTTAGACTTGTTTAGGGTTGGATTAATAATAAGTATCAACAATTATTACATCAATATTGTTTCACTAATATAATAAAAATCGAATATGTATATACAGTTCATATAATAAAAAGAAAGATATTAAAAAATTAGAAATTATAAAATCTGACGATTCAAAATTTTAAAGTTAGTAATAATAAATTATATCAAAAGAATACTTTTAAGCATAAAAAAGGAATCCTGGATATAATTATCAACAACAAAGAAAAAGGAAAGCGAAAAAAAGTCAAATATGACAACTTTGAAATAGGAAGCCCAATAACAAAACCCTAAAAGGGGATCTGTAAAAAAATAGAGCGTCGCTCTTTCAAACAGAAGAAAGTAACACGAACGGAGAAGAAGGTGATTGTTGCAGTTCAATAGGTTTGTTATTTCTTTTAATCTTCTTCACTGCGCCTCAGCCAAAGTTTCGCCTGCGCCTGGCTTTGGGCGCTCGCCTGAGTAGCGTTTTTACAAAAAAAGCCCAGATTCTAGCTACCACCAGGCGCTATTGCTCCGCCTCGCTTCGCCTGAGTGCCTAGGCGCGCGTCCGACGCGCTTTTGACAACATAGATCACGAGTATCTCTCGAGCCCCCTAGACATAAATAGATGAATTGTGTTTAAAATGAATAAAGATCAATTGACTTTACATCTAAATTGCGACTTTCGCCTTTGTCAATGAAATTTCGATCTCTTAAACAAGTTGATTGCTATGGTTTGGGATTGGATCGGTATTTGTCATCATCCAAAGAAACACTGAGCCTTGTTGTTGACACTAGAACAATTACAATAACCAGTTTTGGTCAAAATAACATAAATATGGCATATCTCAACTCAATTACATAAGAAACACGTAAATGCAGGTTGTATTTGTTTACAAACTGCATAAAAATCAAAAAGGTCATTTTACAACGGTTAAACAGCCGAAAGTCACAGATCATTTATTTTTAAATGCTTACCATGTTCCAATTATTTTATCAAAAAGACTTAATAGTGTTATCTTAATTCAAAAGATTTTTTTATCAGATAACATACTACTTCAATAACTTAGCTATAAAAAGAACATCCACCCTACAAGCAAGATTCAGCCCGCACATAAAACTACACAATTCAACGGGTACGACAAGCCAGAACATAAAGTGGTAGAAAACATCAAGGAGGAAACGTATTTGGTAATTAAAGGGAGGAGCAAACTACAAAATCTGGATTTGGAGAGTTGGAGCGATTTTAAAATTAGAGACGTATGACTTGTTTTTATATTGTCCGTTTCTTGTACTTTTTCATGTTTCTACAACATATGCGGCCCATTCTATAATCGTAGAATCTTGCCATTCAAAAAAAAAAAAAACTATAAAACTACAATTTCCAACCCAATTAGTAAGTTGGTTCCTTACCAGCTTTCCCTAGATCATGAATCTAAGTTGCCCATTTGCCCCTAATTCCACAGTACAAATTCTTCCTCTGTCCTTGCAGGTTAACTCTTACTTTGAGTTATGAAATTGGCACAACAAAAGTGATTACGTGGAGGTTAAACTCCCTATTTGTGAAGTGAATGTTCCCATTAGGCAACACTTGTGAGACTACTTTTTCAGCCCTTGAGTCCACACATTGTCAGACACTCAGACAATCAAGTTAAGAACTATAAGAAACATCACATCTGATGATTTTCAAATCTGCAACAAATCTAAGTGCAACTTATTAACAGAAAGCAAAATAAACATAATATAAAATTAAAAAAACGCACTATCTATTTTCCTTAATAATAACAGCTATTAAAGTAAAAAACATATATCAAAGTAGAAAATCAATTTGTGAGATACCAAAAGCAATAAGATAATACAAATTGCTTACGTGAAACTGGAACGACAAGAGTAGAAGCAGCAATGCGTGGAACTGTAGGTCCGTTGTACGGATCATTTTGGTCCAAATTTAGCAAACCTAAGGTAAACGTGCGGAATCCGTTTGCATAGGCGACATTGGATACAAGTTTGTTACTGTTTAACACCGTTTCATTAATATTCAAACGTTACAAATCCTGGAAACACTAGGACAAAGCTTCACCGTCCAGTTGACAAAATCTCTGATTCTTACAAATGAGAACACAACTATCCTATATATAGTAGATCAAGTTCGCCCGAACTTGTCCTGGCGAACTTGATCATGAGCTCTACAAGTTCGGGCGAACTTGTCTCATATCACTCATAAACTTAATGTTTCGCTCCGAAACTACGATGACGTAGGCAACAGACATATGAATCAACAGACTCCCCTTGGATGTTGCCGTAGTCATTATTCTTCAATTAAGTTCCTGAGTCTTTAATGTTCTCTTGATCTTTATTTCTTGAATAACTTTAACTTCATTGATCTTCATAGCATCTACAATCCTTTTCTCTTTTTTATCGAGCTTGTCTTGATAAAACTTTAATCACCATGTTCCCCCTTACTTTGAGCTTTCTGGTATCTTCAATCAACGTTTTATCCAACTCCCCCTTAAAATCTACTTCATGTTTTAAAGTTCCTCAAACATTCAAAGAAATATTTTAGATTCAAACTTTGAAATTTCTAAATACAACCATTTCAAATTTTTAATCTTCTATCAGTTTTTAAACTTCTCAGATAATCAAGTCCAAATTAATGACCTTGAATATCTGATTTATGTATCAAGTTCAACTTAATGATCTTGATTAAACGTTTTGATACTAAACTGAGACATTTATTCAAATGTAAGTTTCAACTTAATGAACTTTTAAACTTTTCAGATTAATTTGAAATTTTCAAACTTTTGATCAGCAGCTTTAGATTTTGAAAATCAGCATTTCATCATCAGTGGTCGAAACTAAAAGATAATATAATCTTTTTGTTTTATGAAATGAATATCAAACACTAAGTATGTGAAAACATATTTTTGTTGCGTTTGTGTTAAAGGATTATATCAGTTTTTGAGACATATCACTAGTACCATTGACCTTTTGAGACTTTAAGTTTTAAACTCGTTTACCTAGATTGTCGATATGTTTGTCCACTTAAACTTCGACACATTTCTCAATTGTTTCAAGATATGTTAGGTAGACTTAAGAAACTTGACTCAAACTATGGTTTCCATCTCAGAATATATCCCCGCATCAAGATTCCCTAGATTTCATCTTACAGGTGAGTATAGCGTAATTGATATATGTATCTGGGTTAATGCGAAGCCTTGAGAGCTCAGGTTAATACCACCGTATCGACAAAGAGATGAAGACTCGACTTTAAGGTAGTGTTCCAAAATGGAATCTTTTTGTACTGCAATTGTAGTATTCTTCGATATTTTCAATTGAATGCAGTTTTAGGGAATTTTTGCAAAAGCATTACAGAAGTTCTAGGCCATTGCTTACGCAAAATCAGAAGAACTTGTATAATACCCCAGATATCAATCATCTATAAAGACCTCGTATCTCAGAATCAGGCAATCTCTCAAATGAACTTTCGGAGTACTATGTCCATATATCCGAGAGATGTTAATCCACAAGTTTAAGCAGTTGTAAAATTTAGTTTATATCCCGGAAACAATTACTGAACGTGTAAAGCCTATCGACACATCCACAGTAAGACTTGTTTATACTTTTTAAACTTTACAAATCCTTAGCATACTGTGGTAGTCCACTGATTTACTATCATTTCCTTTTATCCACAAAACTCTTTTTGTTTTTTTCAATTTTTTTGTATTTTTTGCTTTTAATATGTTTTTGGATTTTCAAAAAAAATTTTTCTCCCCCTAAAATTCAAAAACATATTTTTGAAAATTTTTAATAACATTGAACAACTGATGAGATTCACTTTTATTCTCCATCCATTACTGCTTCACAAATTTTAATTTTTGAACTCTCTCCTCCTCACGATGACAAAAACCTTGACACTTTTGTGTTTATAACAATTTATATCCCTGATTTTGTCTGTTCAACAGTGAGGGTTCTGTGATAGTTTTCAAATTTTCTTCAAAAATTTGTAGAACTTTCAAGCAAACAAGATTGAAACATGTTTTTGAAAAAATTTCTCCAAAAATTTTCAAAATTGTAAAGTAAACGTTATTTGAGATTCAAATTTTGTAAAAATAGCCTTTATATAAAACTTGTTAACCCGGCCCTTCGTCTTCAATGTGTGCCACAGAACTCCATTCTCAGTAATTTGCTTTCTTCTCAAAAGTTCCTGCACAGAAATTCAAACAATTAGTTGAATAGTGACACCCAAGCATTTTTAGCCTTAGGCGTTATTTCTTCAACCCTAATTTTGACTTTCGTTTCACAATCAGGTTTATTTTGGACTTTCTCAAGTTTTCGGAAAATCCTTTAAACTTTCAATTTTCACTGATTGTTTGACTTCTTTTTTTTACCAACCATGTTTGATTTTTCGTTAAAGCTTTCTTGAAATACGTTGTAGAAACTTTTTGTTCATTACTATTCGAGGATTCACCAGTTTTAAAATTTGAAAACTTAATAATAACTGGTTTCACCTTGTTTGTAGTTTCTGTACATTGTTTCCAAACCTGAGTTGGTATTTTTACATCTTCAAAATTTTTCTTATCAATATGAACATGTTTAGGATTAATTTGTAAACATTTTCTAGCAATGTGTCCCTTTATTCCACATTTGTGACACAACCTGATATATCATATCGTTTTCTATCAAACCACACACTCAAATCATAACACTGATTTGACTTGTGGTAGCCATCTTTCCTGCTTTGTCTGTAACTTTGATTTGACGTTGAAGCACTGTGGTCCGACCTGCACCACTTATTTTCAAATTTTTGTAAGTTTTGATTTACAAATTTTTGTGAATTTCTATAATAATTGGATGAACGTACCGATGAGCTTTTTTTTTGAAAGTTTTTAGAATTTTTAAAACTTTGATTTTCCTTTTGTTTTTGTTCTTCATTCAGCTTAGAAGTTTTTTTTGCGTTGAGCATTCACCTTTTTCAGTAGATTGTAGAACAGTTTCTTGAAATTTTTCTTTTAGTTTTAAAAATATTTGATTTTTATCATTTTTATCTCTTTCGTCATCGGTATCATAATCACAATCCTCAATTATGACATTGTCATAATCTGTGACATTGTCACTTATTGGAATTTTCTTTTTATTAACATTGATCGGTTTTGGACATATATGATCTAACTTTATTGAGGAAGTCACAAAACCTTTCAATAACTTTTCTGAATTAACAACTTTATTTTTAACAGTCTCAACTTCTTTTTTTAAAGTTGAGCAATTTTCTCAATATGAGAATTTATTGCTTTTTGATTTTCTATATTTAATTTTTTAAAAACAATTTTTTCATTTTTTAACATTTTTATTGCATTTTGAAAATCTACTACCATTTGTAATTTTTCATTTTCTAAAATTTTTATTATGTTTTCAAAATTCTTTTCATTTTCTTTTAATTTTTTATTTTCTAATGTCAAACTCTCAATCTCACTCAAGAGTTTGACATTATCTTCCTGATAGATATCTACATCATAAACTGGGCGGGCTGGTTTAGAACTTGAAAATCCATTTGTAGATGTACTTGAAAGTTGAGCTTTATAGTTTTTAACCACTACATTCTCTTCTCTCTTCACCTGATCATTTCTTTGATTACTGACAAGTTCAGATTTCTTTAGCAATTCCACTTCACATTTCTCTAACTTATCAATGAAAGTAGAAAGCTTGAAAAATTCCCAGCTCAGGCTTTCCTTTAATACCATTGAGTATGTTGTCCATTCGCCCTCCAGAAGAGCATCAGCCAATTTGTCTATATACTCTGCTTCTGTCTTATCCAGACCATGCCTTCTCATCTGCACTTTAAAATGACAAAATCGCTCTATCATTTGTTTCATTGACTCGCCTTTCAGCATTGTGAAGATGTCAAACTCTTTCATGATTAGAACTTTCTTGCTCTTAATCATCTCAACACTATCCAAATATTTAGCACGTAGTGCATTCCACAACTTCTGTGTTGTATCACATTTTCTGGTTGTAGAATCAAGATATCTTCATTTATCGATTGTTGTAACAAGCTGATCATCTTCTTCTTATGAACATTCTTCTGGTAGAAGAAATTTGCTCGTTTCCAGTTCTCGAATTTTTCTTTCCAGACTTCATACTCATCAAAACTTAACAACATTGGCGGTTTCACGGACCCATTTCGTTTTCCAAACAAATCTGTCGTTTAGAAACACTTGAAAAATGATTAGCAAACAGACAATTTTAGTAAAATTTGACTTCTTAATCGACAATATTAACGTATCGGTTTGCTAAAAACGTTTAAAATTTTTCGGAAAACTGTTTTTATCAAATTAGAGCTTTAAACTCGTCTCGTCGATACGAATCTAATGATATATAATGTCCGAGACGTTTATCGGGATTTTCATGCCTTTTTTTGTTTTTTTAGAAACCTTGAACAAGTTCGGGCGAACTTGTCACAACTTGTGAAAATCAGCTACTTAACAAGTTCGGGCGAAGTTGTATGGAATTTCAAGAGATTTAACAAGTTCGGGCGAACTTGTAATTAACTTTCAACAAAGTTTGATCAAATTCGGGCGAACTTCTGCAACTTTGTCACTTGTACGGCGAAGCTCTGCCCAATCAGGAATTGACATGTATTGAACATTTATGATCAATAAACAATGATTAAACAGTAAATCTTGCATATTCGATTAACACGTCATATAAATTCTGCATATACGAATGTTAGATACCAATTTAGGTTCCTATGCTAAACATGGAGCGATCTAACAAGTGGTATCAGAGCTGGCTACCTGAATTGGTGAAATCATTGCAAGATCTACTCTTATTCTGGCTCTTACTACCATTTTTTCTTCATTTTTCAAAGAAAACAATGGATTCACGGATAAAAGTTGCTGATTTTTTAATATGTCATGTAAAATACACTTGTGATAAACCCCTGAGAGTTTGGATATCAAATTCAAACGAATTGATATAAAAAAGTTGAAAAAACAATGTTTCACAAAATTGATTTGGTCGAACTTGACATCAAGTTCGCTCGAACTTGATTAAAATTTCATCAATTTTAATCAAGTTCGCCCGAACTTGATTGATATTTCAAGATTTTTGGATAAGTTCGCTCGAACTTGCGAAGTTTTTCCTCAAATTTAATCAAGTTCGCCCGAACTTGATCAAAGTTTGTTGAAAATTTCTTACAAGTCCGCCGAACTTATCCAAAAATCTTGAAAAATAAATCAAGTTCGGGCGAACTTGATGAAAAATTGTGAATTTTTCAGTCAAGTTCGAGCGAACTTGATATCAAGTTCGAGCGAACATGTGTTTTCAAACATGGGTTTTTCAAATTTTCGACATAAATTCGTTTGTTTTAAGCTCTGATCTTTTCAATGGTTTTACTATTATGGATTTTACGTATTATACTTGAAAATCAGTCCATTTTGTCCGTGAAATGTCCAAGAAAAGTTAAAAATGAAAGAAATGAGTAGAAGATGAGATGTTCTATGTCCAATGTCTTCAAATTAGGCCAATCCTGCTCTGATACCACTTGTAGGTCCGTTATACGGATCGTTCTGGTCCAAATTTAGCAAACCTAAGGTAAACGTGCGGAATTCGTTTGCATAGGCGACATTGGATACAAGTTTGTTACTGTTTAACACCGTTTCATTAATATTCAAACGTTACAAATCCTTGAAACACTTGGACAGAGCTTCACCGTCCAGTTGACAAAATCTCTGATTCTTACAAATGAGAGCACAACTATCTTGTATATAGTAGAACAAGTTCGCCTGAAATGAGCCATGGTCAAGTTCGGGGGAACTTCTCCTTCACAGGACAAGTTTGAGCGAACTTGATCATGAGCTCTACAAGTTCGGGTGAACTTGTCTCATATCACTTATAAACTTAACGTTTCGCTCCGAAACAGAAACACATACTCAATATTATACGATGACGTAGGCAACAGACATATGCATCAACAGGAACTACCGAACTTTTGGATATCTAGAGGATTAAAAAACACAAAGTTTCGACTAGATTTCATAACAATTAGCATTTAATCATCATATTAACCGCTAATCCTTAGATGATCCAACTCACCAACACCTACTTCTTACTCACTTCAGACTCAAGCATATATATTATATCGTAGAACTCAAGGATTAAACCATAGTAAAAACAACAATAATACACAGACAGAAGAAAATATGATTTAAAACAGTTACAAAAATAGAGTTCACCACATGAAACGACAAACACGAACATATGATAAGTGTATTGACACAAAAATTGAAAGAAGATAAACGTTACAACTTAACTGAGCCGTAATCGGAGGTTGGACGTCCTAATCCTAGGCTGGGAGTCTAATCATAGGTTGGCGGCCCTAATCGGAGGTTGGCGGAGGCAAGGAGGTGGGTTACTAGATATGGGAGCACGTACAGAGAATCAGAGGAAATAAAATTTGAGAGAACTGAATTTAGGGTTTGGGAATTAGTGGATACCCATTTGGGAGGGAAATATAAATTTAGGAGTGAAATAATCAGCAGCATTGGAGAACTTAAAAAATTTTAAGGGCTATTAGGGGTGAAATAATCAGCAGCATTGGAGAACTTAAAAAAATTTAAGGGCTTTAAAGGAGGGAAATTTTTAGTGGCATATATAATGTGTCATTAAACATCTAAATTAAAAGCATAAAAATTAAATACCACTAAAAGTAAATATTGTATAGGTAATGTATTACTAATACCTAAAATAGTGACACAAAATCGAAATGCCATTAAAAGTGTGTGCCACTAAATGACTTTTTTTGTAGTGTTATACCCTGTTTAGATGCTTTGGGCTCCAACTTGTAATTAGGGCCCTAATAGTGAATTAAGCCATTACAGACCTAAAGCCTTTGGCTCAAACATAGCCAAATGAAAGAAGTTTTAGGGGTTGGTTTTCTAAGGGTTTCAAGAGAGAGAGAGAGAGAAAGAAAGAGAGAGAGAGAGAATCCTAGTGAGAGAAAGGCCAAACTTGTAGATTGTGGGTTTATTTGACAATCAAAATAATTTGAAAGTGAATATTGTGCTGTTCCATCTCTAAGGTTTTCTGTTTTCTCGTTTTACTTGCACACAACTGATTTACAAGTTATTTCAGCTTACTTCTTCCCATAGATCAAATATCTCATGTTAGATCCCTGATTCAAGGACTTACTTGTGGTATTCGAGCTTTGTGCTGATTTAGAAATGATTACGGGTTAGGTTCATAGGATTTTTGGGTATTTGATGAGAAACTTGAGTTCATGATGTTTTTGATTGATTTCATTGAATTTGGGTGTTCTTGAGCTTTTTGGCCGGGTCAGATTGATATTATTGGTTGTTAGAAGTTAGTTTCTATAGGTGTTTTGGTCAGATTTAAAGTATCTCTGCCCTTTTTCATAGCTTTGGGTTGAAGATCCATGGAGGATTGGTGAAACAAGCACAGGTACAATCTACCGGAAGGCGTTTAGTCTGGGAGTGATGGTAATTATTAACCAATATTAGAATGCTAACGGTTCTTCATGAAGTCTTAGGCTTGAACCGGTTAGACTTACGTTAAAACAATACGGTACGATACGCTAGATTAAGCGGTGACCGGAATAGGATGTTAGTTGGACCCGACAAGTACATATACTTGTTTAATATAGGTAAGCCAACAATATTCTAGATTTCAATAAAGGAATGACATAGTTAAACCCGTTTTGGTTAAATTGCGTGAACTAGTCACATATGTTTAACCGAACACAAATAAGCGAAACCGGGTAACCGTAGGAGTCATATACAAGTTCCATAAGATAATATGTTTGAAAATGTTATAAAATTAGTAGCTTTGCAAAAGATAGGTCCGAGATGTATTTAAAATCGATTCATGCCTTACTAGGGCATTTTGGTCATTTTATTGTTTATAAAAGATGTTAAATATAAATCTGATGTCAAGGTCTATAACATTCTGTAAAAATACTTATTTTATGATGTTATAACAGTAGGATATCAAATATATGTGTGTTTGATGGTTTTGAAACAAACCATGTCCCGTAGGGGTATTTTGGTAATTTCACACATAGCTTTGAAGCCAAAATTGGGATTTTGAGTTCAGGACTTGTACTTACTATTAAGATGTTGTAAATAAGTTTATAAATCAGTAGGTATCAAGTCTTAGCTCATAGTTATGGTTTTAGACCATACTATGCGCCGAGAAGGCGTGAAAATCGCTAAAATGCCGTTTAAATCGATGTTTAAGTTAAACAGAAGTTATGACCTGTTTTATATACCAATAACATGTCATTTAACTTATTACATCATTAGGTTTAAGTTTTGGTTATAAAAAGATTTATTAAAATCATTTTGCGTGAAAAGTGGTAATTTAGTCATTTATCGGCATTTAACGAACTTTAAACCTTTATTCAGGTTATAATCTAAATGAACATCCCAAATGGTCCTACTTATCATATTACATCAGTAAATATATCATCTTGGTCATAAAATTGCGTTAAGTGTTTCTAAAATACCGAAAAGGGCATTTTAGTCATTTTAATGCTAAAAACGCATTTTTTGTGAAAACTCAGGTTAGAATCAGATTCTTGACATCAGTATAATCAAATTATGATTATGAATCAGTTTATAGCATATTTTTATATTCATGTATGTTTAAAACCTTAAATTGTATGAAAATGACCTTTTTGCAAAGTTTTAATAAATAATTGTGGAACTTATATAGAAACTCAGATTTCTAATGAATCGAGTGACGAAACTTTAGGAGGTCATCCTATACTTAAATATGGTCTTAAAGTGACCAAGAGTCAGTAGCCAAAATGGCTAAATCGGGTCAGAACCGAAAAGTCAATGAAAAGTCAAATATAGCGACTTTCGGTTGCAAACCGACCCTAGACCAAATCTTGACGAGCCAAATCAGTTGGTATAAGTTCTAATACTTATTTTTATGTTGTTAATGCATCAAAACATATTTATAATATCGAGATTGTTAGTTATGAATTTTTATAAAACTGGACAGTTTGACTTTCTTTGACTTTTAGTTTGACTCGTCAATTGATCAAGAATTCGTGGTAATCAGGAGGTGCCCTCTTAGGGGATTAACCTACATCATTACAATCACGTAGCCACTTTCGTTACACCCAATGGCTGGACTAACACTGATTTAGATCAAAGCCAAGGCATATTTACGACGGGACTTTGATCTAAGCTCAAAACCAAAAGGAATCAACTTAGCACTAATTGAACACTTACAACAAGTTCAAATGAGGGCTAGGATCAGAAAGAAAACTTCACAAATGGCCAGGAACTCCTCTTGATAAGCTTGATGAAATTTGATGAAGAAAGTATGTTGCAACTTCCCAATTTCATCAATTAAATTGTCATGGAGTATGCATAGATGGTTACCAGGTGTTAAGGGACGAGAATAGGTGTCCCAAATCGTGTCAACCATGCAGAGAATGCAAAAAAAAACGTCAAGAGGTGGCAGAACATGGCTGTGTCATGTTTCTGCTCGCTGGCACTGCCATACGGACAGTATGGAATATGTCATGCAGTCCGCATGGCGCCTGGTCAAACAAAAAATAGCTTTGACTGCCTTGCGGACCGTATGGCTACTGCCTTGCGGTCCGCAAGGGGTCCCCAGAGCATGAAAATTTCCATTTTTCCAATATTTAGCTCCTTGACTTTAATTCAAAGCGTAACGAGGATAATTAACTCAACGACTCTGGTCCCTCCTGTTTTAGCACGTGGCAACACCATGATTACCGGGACACGTGTCAGAAGACGTAAAAACACGTAGTGTTACATCATTCACCTATCATCTTCTCTGCATTTTTGTACTATCATCGTTCTTATTGGGTTAAGGGGGAGTTTGTAATTCACATGAAAAAACTATAAGTTTGAGAGCATGATGAGCAAAACAAACGACCGTTAGTTGTGATAAAAGTTTTCTATATATTTCCGCTGCATTATACTTTGATTTCTACGTTCACTTTCCATTTTTGAAACAAAAATTACAACTAATTCAAACTTAGATCCTAACAACCGGGCTTCCATTGTAGGCTCCTGGGGTCTGTTTAATTTATGTCTTGATGTAGTATGTTTTTTCCTTGTAGTTGCTTGATCCTCTAGGGTTTATGCTAGTAGGTTCGTTTTTAGTGTAGTGCCACCCTTAAAAAAAACAACTTCTCCATAGTTGTAGTTAAGCCGTTGTAAATTTACATTTAAAGTTATTAACGATTTAAAAGTTCTTTAGTCTAATGTTCATTTCTTGTGATAATAAGACCTTGTTCAATTTCGAGTATTTTTACAAACACCTATTGAGAATAAAGCTCATTACGACCTCGTTCCCTAACGTGTAGTCGACACACAAACATATGCTAAATCTACGAATGTAGGAAACAATATTTCCATTGAAAGTATGAGTGTCCAAAACGAGACTAGGGTAAATTACAGTTTTTGTCATTTATGTTTGTATCGGATTGCAATGGATGTCTTTTAACTTCAATAATTACAGTCATAATCATTTATTTGTAAAATCCATTGCACTCCACGTCTTTTAGCCATAACCTAGTTAAATTTTTAGTTATATCATATCACGTAATTATCATATGAGGCCATTTATGTCTTTTTTACACCTAAATAAACGTAAAAAATAACAACTAAAACCAACATCTTTTTTTTATTAACCACAAGTCAAACATATCTTATTTCCCTTCACTTCTCGCCCTATTCTTCAACAACCCTCAAAAATTCAGTCATTTTCCACATTGAAACCCTTCACATTCTCCTTTACCAGAGCTAGCCTTCAAGCAAACAAACTAGTGAGACTTGCAAACATACTTAACCGGAAATTTGGTGCTAGCAGATTTGATAGTGGTGGTGACATAGTTGTACTTGATGCATCTTAACTTATACAAACCCCTTTCTCTCTCTCTCTCTCCCTCTCTCTCTCTCTATATCTATATTAATTATATATATATATATCTAAGATATACCTATCCATTTCTCTCTCTAGATTCTTCTTCTGGTTTCTCATGTTCTCACATTTCCGATCGCACAAAACTGAAGTTATTCGACCTCCTTTTCTGATCGTTGTTGTTTAAAAATTAGGGCTAGGGTTTACTTATTATAGAAAATGGCACATGTTGTGGATGAATGGTATAGGCAGATGCCTGTTATTATTCATTATTATCCCATGACTGCTATTCTTACCATCGTTGGATGCTTCCTTGAGGTAATTGATTGTTCGATCGTTGTTATGTTAAGGCACATATGTATGCGAGATTTTTTTTGTTATTTTGATTGTATGTCATACGTGAATTTGTGGTGGTTGGATTCGTTGGTGGTGCTGGATTTGGTGGTGGGTGGCCAGAAGGGAAATGTATGAAACATAGATAAAGGGATTTAGTGTTTTGAACTTCGGGTTGGTTGCGTTTTAACACACATATATCGTAGAACTCGTTTTTTTAAACTGGTTGGGGGAAGAAATGGGTGGTCGGCGACGGAGGTTGGATTTGGTGGTGATGATGGGGTTTGGTTGAAGAGAGAGATAGAGAGAGAGAGACTCCGATAGAGATAGAAAAAGCTGTGAAAGAAGGGTTCATAAGGGGGAAAAGGGTGTGAAAAGACATAAATGGCCTTACATGGGGCCTACGTTACGTCACTTAACGTTTAAATTTAACCTTATTAGTGTTCAAGGACGTAGAGTGTAATGAGTTTTACAAATAAAGAATGGTGATTGTAATTATTATAATTATTTAAGTTAAAAAGGATTTATTGCAATCTAATACAAAAATAAATGACAAAAAGTGTAATCTATGAGACTATAATTGTGATTTGTAGCATTCACACTAGAATTTTTATATCCATCTCAATCTCTACAATTAAACTAAATATCATATTTCGAAATCTATCTCTGAATTTTTATTAAACTACCAAATCTTGTTTTCCATCTTTATCGACACTTATTTATTATTTTTATCTTTTTTATATATTCACAAAAAAATATAGAAATGTTGAATAGTAGATCTTTTTAAGAATAGAAACTCTAAATTTTATAGACAAGGATGGAGATACATCATAGAGAAAATCAAAAGATTTAAAACAGAGGGAAAAAAATGTGAATGCTATTGCTGTTATTGGAACCTTACCCCGGTAGCGAATTCAAACTTTTCAATTATGAGACCCACTTGTTTGGTTGCTATAACAGAACCTTTTATTTTTTTTTCCCATTAAAAAGCTACTTTTAAAATTATTTCTTTTAACATATTATTTTATTTTAACACATAACTGCAAGTCGTTACAATTGTTAATTCTTATCTATATTATTTATTTTAACTCATAACTGCAATCTATATTTGGTCTTACATTTTATAACGATGTGAATACAAACAATATACTATATATTTTGTCTTGTTCACTCCATACACATCTCTAAATTCGAACTTAGATCTTCCTAAATTTAATAAATAATATTGAGACCAAGTTTGGTCACTAGATAGTAGCTATCAGATAGCATTCACATCCCTTCCTTCAAGTTATGTGAGGTTTTTATTTTATAAAAAATAGTTATAGGTGGTTGTGAGAGTAAATGAGAGAAAATATTACTTTTATCTGTAAATTTGAGAAGACACTGATCACTCTTTATATATTTTTAATATGTAACGATAAAGGTATTAAAAAGTACAATTTAATTGAATATGTAAAATAGAGGGTTGGATATGAATGCTCTACCACTCAAACGAAATTTAATTTCACATTTTTTTCATAATCTTTTTAACATAATATTTCTTCTTTATCTAAGTTTGTTACCTAAAATTTTGATACAAATGAGTTAATTAATTACTCATAATCGATCAATTCCTGCTGTTAGAAACTCTCCAAAATCAAGCTTTGTAAAATTATTAAACTTTTTAACGTCATTTAAATTTGATTGATGTTTCAATTGAAACTATTTCTTGTTGTAGCTAGAAACATAATCATGAAATTGAATAGAGGTATAGTATAATGAGGCACACCAAAGCGTCGTTGGTTTCATTTATGAGAGAAATTAAGAGAAAAATGATACAAAATGTAAGGTCATATGTAATAGTCAGGGGCGTGAAAGGATTTGATAACGCCTCCAACACTGTCCCTGGGCGTTATAGGGGCATGAAAAGGAGGGAAATTTCTAGTATAATGCCCAATGTAGAGAAAACAAAACGGAAAGTAATTATTGAAAGGGCACGACGAGATGTTAACCATTACCATTTTTTAAAGAGGCGTTATGATATTGATGTGACGAAAAATGTTCCTTGAGAGACATTAACAACTACGGACGGTCTAACATTCTAGTCATGTTGCCCCCTATAGGCCCCACACCACCTACAAAAGACGTAAAGGATCAATGTGAAAGGTTAATCGAACTCCTCCTTTTCCATTTTTTATGCCTGTCAAAAAAATAATTAAAATAATAACCGAGTTAAAACAATATTGCCAAAAAATAAAATAAGAGTTAAAACAATATTGAAAGTAAACCACTAAAAATATTACGGATCATTTAGACGAAATAACCTTATAATTTTATTCCAAACTTTTAGTTTTATTTCGATTATCAAAATATCGTCATTTCCACCTTTACCTATAAGTCTTGACAATATTAACGTAGGAAAATTTTCTATTGTATGAAAGTTATATACGTCTTTAGCTAAGTCGTTGTTGAGAAAGTTTTTAGTCGTCGAGATAGTACATTCACATAAAAGGCACATTGATTAGATAGAGGACAATGTCCTTACCTAAGCAAGTTGCAAGAATATTGTTCCTTCTTGCTCT
>CAMTDV010000471.1:0-20470 GCA_947069175.1 Scalesia atractyloides | reverse complement strand
CATATCCTAACCCCTGCAGGGACACTTGGTTTATCTTGAGACTCAAACTCACTATAAATCCAAGAGTCTCTCCTTTCCAAATTTGCTCATTTCTCATTTCTTTCTCCCCCTCTTAGAGCTTGCTTCAGCTTTTGTTTGACTTTCTTTTTTGCCCAAAATTTTGGCAAGTCAAGTTCAACTAATTTTGCAACGGACGAAATCAGAAGGTTATAACCCTTCGATTTACCTTTTGATTACCACGTTTACAGTCAAGGGTGATCAAAGTTTCGGCAAAGATGCCATTATTCATATTACACGGAACTATTTTCAGGATCAAAACACCAAGTTTTGTACCAAATCAGTTTTGCAATTTAGAGACATAATTTCAACTCGTCACTTTACTTTCTTTTTTAAAGGGTGAATTTTGACGCTAACCACCGCTTTACTTTCAAACCCACTGTTTGGGATCTTAGAATCCGCCCAAAACACATATTGGACCATATTTTTGTATGGGGAATAACCACGAGGTTATACCAAAAGGCATGTCGTTTGTTATATTAGTAAGCGCAAGTCTTAAAATGACCAAAATGCCCTTTTTGCCATAAATCAAATTTAAGCTATGAACCAAGGTTTTACATATAAAATGATGTTACAATATTTTCAAACATGTTGGGATATAAACTTACATAGGGCATGTTTAAACCCAAACCCATCACGCGTTGAAGAAAATGACATGTTTAAAATACTTTAAAATACCCAACGAGTCATAACAGGTCAAAAGCACTTTGGACCTTTACAAAACATAATGTTAACTTACTAAACCATATCATATGAGTCCCAACACTCATTTGGTTTGTAAGACTTCATTATATCCGATCTTCCGTTAAGGTCCTGACTTATTAACATAGTTATCTGATATTAGGAGCCACTTGAATCCTTGATCTATTGAGCTTTGTTTGATCATTTATACAAGACTTATACGCAATCTCAAGTGAGTACATAGTCCCGTCTTTTACATTTTTCAAATGTTTTGGGGTGATTCATATGTGCCTATCACTACTTTCTTTTTTTCATGACATTATACATGGTTTGTTTATCTATTACATATTGCACATGGTTTCAAAGACATTTTACATGGTATATTGACTTAGTATACCTAACACATGGTTTCAAAACATTTTCACGACATGCTTACATTGTTCAAGACATTTTGGTGCGTTCAACTCGACAATGATATATTCATTAAGATTAATCCCGCCGACCGGTAGTATGTTATGGTACCATAGGTTTGACACCCCATTCCCGCTTCCTAGTTTGTTTTGAAGTATCCACGGGGAATGACAGAATCCGATGAACATTTGATAAATCTTTGACCTTACAAGGGTTTATTCGACAAGTCAAAAAGGCTTGAATGTATTCGCCAACAATCCATATATATGTTTACACAATAAAAGCATTGATTCATAAAACAAAATCTTTGATTAAACAAGATAATTTGGTTTACACAAAGACATTGGTTTATAAATGACAATTTGGTTTACACAAATACATTGTTTTACACATGGCACTTAGTTTTCGTAAAACGTTATTTTATACATGACACATTTATACAAGACATGACATAATTTGGTTATCAAGTTAACCTTGCATTACTTCTTTTAAATCATTTGATTTTCATATGATTTCATAAAAGTGACACCCTTATAACGATTCATGGCTACTTTTGATATAGTTAAACATTTCTTAAACAATCAAAGCCATGAATCTTCATCACAAAACCTATGTTACCCACAGGCATTTTTATGCTGACGTTTTATTTTCACATATGTTTCAGGACCTTATGTTTGATCTTGAGCATGCTTCACATAGGGCGGACTTGGGCCTTAGTGACCATAAAATTTACAAGACAATTATTATACTTTGTTGTATTATTTCCAAGACATTGTAAACATTTAACTCAATAAAACAAAACTTTATGCGCCATGTGTTGTGAAACAATTTGTAACGTGACTCCCCAATGTTTCCGCCGCGTGCTGTTTTGTATTACGCGATTGGGGTGTTGCACACAGCCTTTGATCATTAAACTTCATCTGATAGTTGATCCATTTCGTCTGACATAGTTCTTCAACATCCCATCACGGAAATGTTTGAATATCACTTAGAAATCGAAAGTATTGTACCCCAAACTCTCTCTTCACTGCATATACATTCACTTCAGGAATCCATCCCGAGCTCAAGCTATCCCCTAACGATTTATCCTGATCTCTCGTGAAGAAAGCTAGTGGTTGTCGGAGTTTTCATTCCTTTCGCAGTTCTTTAAACCAAATCTTTTTCGCTTCAAGAATTTCTTTTTTTGATAATCATCTCAAACATTTCCATATTTCACTGTCTCCTCGACTTTTATCTTTAACAAATCATCAGTTGCTTCAACAAATATTTCCTGAAAGGTTGGGAAGTCATATATTCCTTCACCAATGTATTTGACTGTTTCATCGTCAGAATCATCCTCCACGAACAACCCTATCATATTCATCAGCATCTTTCACTTATCGATACACATAATAATCTGGCTTTGAAGCACTAATATTGTTCAATTATTCTTCAAATCGAACTCAAATGAGCTTTCATCTATACCCAACATCTGAGCTATTTCTTCTTTTGTGTAGTTATGGACGAACTCCCCCTCTTCTACACCAAGCTCTAGATAAAAATACTTTGGGTTGTGGCAATACAGGAACAATCATTATAGGAGTAACGTCTGTGAGGATTCTGATATGTTGTGCTTCGTTAACAGAATCCTTATTCTCCCCCTGTCTTTATACATCATCATCTTGATTAACTTCATCATTATGATAAGCATCATAATCAAACGATTCATTTATCTTCGCATCATGCACCACTAAACTAGTACCACCCTGAGTGTTATCATCATCATCATCATCCTTATCATCATCATCATCATCATCATCATCTTTCTTATCATCTTTTCCACCAACATCCTTGTCCTCGTCTTCTTCGAAATCATTAATTTCTTTCTCATAATCTATCTCATATTCTTTCTTCTTCTCTAAAAATTTAAGCTTTTCTGATATACATGTAACATCTACAACATCTCCAACAAGCACATGGTTCACCAATGGTTCTGTTTCTGTTTCTGGTTGGACAGGCGTAACAACAGGAATATCATCTATCTTTTCCTTTCCTTTGCCTGCAGCTGCAGCCTCAGCTTCAGCTTTTCTGGCTCTTTCAGCGGCCCTTGCCTTTGCCCCTTCAATCTCAATCAAATCATAGTCATCATCGAAGTTTATACTGAATTTCTTTTCAAGCACTTTGCATAAGACATAGAACTTCTTTGCGTCATATATTTTTCTACTTCTAGATCCTTTACCACTCTGTGAAGTCTCTCATTTTCAACAGTAACATTAGTAAGCATTGAGACCAACTACACATTCTCAGATTATAGCCGTCTAATTCTATTCTCCAACTCTCTAATCTTCTGATCAATAAAGAAATCTCCCTCAAAGCCTGCAAATAGTAAATCATCATCATTATTTGTAGGGCACGTATGATGAGATTGACGTCTAGTAGATGGTTGAGGTGTCCGCTGCTGTTGTGGTTGTTGTGGTGGTGATTGTGGTATAGATGTAGGATGTGGCGGTGATAGAGATTGTTGTATTTGAGGAGATGGTCGTTGTTGTGGAATGATCGGTGGTTATTGATCTTGAATGATATTTTCAATAACAGCTTCAATCTCAGGCGTCTCCTTATCTTGACTAGCTGAAACAGCCTCAGCAGTCCTTCTTTTCCGATACTTTCATTTGGCTTTCTTTGCAGCTGGACCCTGTTGTCTTCTTTGTAACATATGTTGGTTTGATTTTAACCCTTCTAACCTTCTTCGGTGGCACATAAGGTTCATCATCGTCACCAACCGACCTTTTCTTTTTCCTAGTCTCTCTATCTTCCGCATCAGCCTTTGGATCAAACGTTCTATGCGCTATTCTCTGACCCACATCTTCATCAGAAGCAATCAGTGTTTCATTTGAACTTGATTCATTTATATTCTTATCTCGATCAGAAGTAGCAGAAAATACTTCTTCAACAACATTTTCTGTTTCCACATGTACCTCTTCCTCCAACTGTTCCTCGATGCTTTCTTTCTCTACAGCAAAGTTTCAGCTTTCTTAGATACTTTCTTTCTTTTAGTCGTTTGTTTCTTAGGAGTTAACTTTTTCTTTTTCTTCTCCTCTTTCTCATACAAGAATCCTCTTTTTGGAATATAATCAGCCAATCTCTCCTCTTCGTCGTTCTCAGAATTACTACCATCATTTCTCCATCGGTCCTTGGGTAGCGCAATATAATTCTCATATTTTATTGCCCCAAAGAACTTCTTAAACATAGGTTTAGTCGTTTGCTTCAAATACTGATTCAGACAACTAGAGATAACCCTGACATATGATCTAGAACCAATCCTTTTTATCAACAAATCAGGATATTGATCATCCAGCATCATTTGTACGAATAGCGGATATTGCAAGAATTTATCTTTCGTAATATTTCCCTTCATTTGCTCGAATATGACTCTGGGTAAAGTTGTATGGCCGACTAAGAGCAACAATCATGCATATCTGGTACTCTAGCAAAGCATCAAATCCTCCTTTGCGATGACTTAGTGCATGAATCACCGAATGTGTAACAAATTTATACGGCCTGGAGAGGTATGCTTTATTAAAGTTCATAGAATTCACGTGCCCCTTGTATCCCATTGTATAGAAACACCCCTTAGCCATCCTCTCTGAATATCTTGTTGGATCACCGTCTTTGTCTTTAAAGTCTAAAACTCTTCAAATTAACTCCTCAGTAGTAAGCACCTCCTTATCTTCATTTCGAAATCTAACAAATGATCTAATAGCTGTTGGATTTTATACAAACTCAGCGTGATCCCAAAATCTTTGCACATGTGAACGATACGCCTTGTGTTGATCAGTAAGTCCCTTTTTTAATCGGAAGACATCCATGAACTTTAAAATCTCCTTGAAAAGTTCCATTTCCTGAATAGTTTCATCAACAACACAACGGAGTTGTGTCTCAAATCAAACTTCGTCTTCTTTTCCTGCAACACATAACATAACAACACTTAAACAAATTTTCAAAAATTAACAAAACACCTTGTGCGAAGTTAGTTTAGAACAAAGTGGACATTCTCTATGTACGAAGTAAGCGCATAATACATTTTGAACAAACCTGTTATTTCACTTTGTGCGAAGAGGATTCTAAACATTTACATGTTTTCACTTTGTGCGAAGTAAATTTTTACTTCGTACCAATTGAATTTCACTTTGTTCAAAACACAATTATTTTCCAAACATCAAATATTCAAGGTTTAGTTGAAATTGAAGGATCTATAGCAAGCCAAAAGCGTCGATTTACACATATATATGTTCAATTTTAAGTTTCACCCGTTAAATTGGCCTAGATCTACGGTTTTTTGTCCAAACTACTGAAAACGTTCATTTTAGGTTCAATTACGGTTCAGTCTTGTCCAAACTACCTTAGTCATTGTCAGTGGTGTGCCAATCAACCACTACAATCTAAAATTGGGAAGCATTTCGTTGTTTGGTTAACAAAATCACACAATATCAGTTCATGCGGAGAGAGTATTGTAACAGTGAATGACTCAGTTCGTGTGAAGTGTCCTTTATATAGGACTTGAGTTTCACTTCGTATGAAGTGAATTCTCACTCTGTGAGGAGTAAAATTTCTCCTCGTGCGAGGTGAAGACTCACTTCATGTGAAGTGATCTCTCCTTTTTCAAACTTTCAACTTCTCGTTTATTTTTACCAGCTTTAGCAACCTACTTAGTTGACCAAGTCCAAGTTAATGACCCTGGTTAACTGATTTTTCTACCAAGTCCAAGTTAATGACCTTGGTTGAACACTTTGTGAGCAAACTGATTTTTTCAGACAATTAAAAGTTTCAAACTAATGAACTTTTGATCATTTCAAAATATTTTTTTCATTCCAGTTAAGCTCCCAACCCGTAGTTCTTCGGATTTCATTCAACAATTTGCAGCTTCGGACTTCGAAGATAAGTTTTCCATCATCGGCAGTCGAAACTAAGATGAAAATAAAATCTTTTCTTATTTTTCCAAAGTTTATGCTAAAACACGCTGAAAATCTTTTTAGGTTTTTCTGAAATGAAATGCAATAACTATGTACAAACATATTTACAGACATTTTTTGTGAGTTTGTGTTAGATGGCCATATCCGTTTTTGAGACATATCACTAGTACCGTTGTTCTTGATTAAACATTAAGTTAAACAGATTCACTTAGGTTGTCAGTCACCTGCTCCACTTTAAATCTCTACACATCTCTCAATTGTTTCAAGATACTTTAGTTGATGTTTTAGAACTTGATTTAACCGTGTTTCCCACCTTAGAATATACTCTCGTATCAATATTCCCTAGATTTCATCTTACATGTGAATATAGCTAACTGATATATGTATCTAGGTTGTGCGAGACCTTGAGAGCTCAGGTTAGTACCACCGTACAAATAATGAAATGAAGGCTCGACTTAAAAGTGGTGTTCCAAGTTTGGAATCTTTTATACTACAATTGTCATATCTTTCGATATTTTCAATTGGATGCAGTTTTTGGGTTTAAAAGCCAAAGTATTCTACAAGTTCTAGGCCATTGCTGACACAAAATCAAAAGAACTTGTATAATACCCCAGATATTTATTATATATAAAGACCTAGTATCTCAGAATCAGGCAATCTCTCAAACGAAATTTCGATATACTAAGACTATATATCCGAGAGATGTTAAGCCACAAATTAAGAAGTTTTTCTTTAGGTTTATATCCCAAAAACAATTTACTGAGGGTGCTAAGTCTACTGGAATATCATCAGTGAGACCTGTTTATACACTTTTTGACACTACATTTCTTTAGCATACTGTGATAGCTCACTGATGTACTATCATTTCCTCTTTTTACATGAAAACCCTTTTTGTCTTTTTCATGTTGTTTGTACATTTTCAATTTTTATATGTTTTTTGTATTTTTCACAACATATTTCTCCCCCTAAAATCAATAACATATTTTTGGATTTTTGTTTCTAAAGAAAGAAATTTGAAAACAAAAAATTTTGACAAACCGATGAGGATCACGTCCAGTCGTCATCCATCTCGAATTCAACCTCTGTACCCCCTCCCCTGATATCAGATCTTTTAACCCGTTTAGTTTCAAATGATATTTAAATTTTGCTCTGTCAAATGGTTTAGTGTATAATTCTGCTTTTTGTCCAAAGGTGTGGATATTTTCTATATGAATCAACTTTTTCTCGTAGTGGTCATGGATAAAGTGATGTCGTATTTCTATGTGTTTAGTTTTAAAGTGTTGAACCGGATGTTTTGTGATGTTTATGGCAGCCCTTGTGGTTGGCTGACGTACACCTCCTCTTTCACCTTTCCGTATAGGAACGCGGACTTCACATCCAATTGATACACCTTAAAACCTTTCCATGATGCAAATGCCAGGAAAATGCGGATTGCCTCCAACCTTGCGACGGGAGCATAGACCTTAGTATAATTTATCCCATCCTACCTGATGAAAACCTTGAACCACAAGTTGAGTTTTATTTCGAACAATAACTCCTCTGTCATCTCACTTACACTTGAAGACCCACTTTGTATTAATCTTCGATATCATGTATCCGACATGCCTCTGCGCCCGATATCAGTCAGTCCCAGAATGTCGCATATGTTGATCGTCAAGAGAATTCTTCGATAACTGAAAGGTTGCCCAAGCACCAGCTTGTGGTATCCATGTTTTGACGACTTCAATCTCGTTGGATACTCCGAGTCTGATAAACATGTCCTACTTTCGTTTCCAATAGAGGACCTCATAACCTTTTCATAATGTTTTTTCTCTGCTTCAAATTCATTGTTTGACTGCTCTGTTGCAAAACCTTTCTTTTCACTTACTGAGCTTGTTTCGAAAACAAAGTTTATATTCTTTGAAAAATTTGGATTTTAAAACCTGTTGTTCTTTTTCTTAACATATCCCAAACCTTTTCTTTTATCCTCAGGATAATTCTTTCCTTTGTAGAGCACATTTTGATTTGGAATAGTAAGATGCAATGTGATTATCAAGCTCAGACAAACTAGCTTCAATCAATTTTAAACACTTTATAAACTTTATCAAAACTCACGTTCTGAATCAGAAATTCCTCATCAGAATATAGTTTGTCAGATCCATTCATCTTGTACACGACCATGTTAGGATCAGCATTCGAACTATGTTCTGATTTTGAAAGATAATTTTTGTGAAAACTTTCTTCATTTGCAGAACGAGAATTTGACTCTATTTTCTCCAAGTAAGACTCGTCACTTTCAAACTTAGTACTTAAATTTCACTTCCCAAAATGTTTTCAACCACATTTTTAACCACATCTGACTCACAATCATAGGTTACATCAATGTTTTCAGGCAGCTCGTCCTTTTGTTCAGTTTTGAGTTTTAAATTGAGCGCCTTCTCCACCCTGTCAGGTTTCTTTTTGGAATAACTATTCCACATCGGGGGTGGAACACGATTATAACCCGGATCCATGTTTTGTCTTCCAGACACATTTTCATCTTTTTCAAAAAAAATTGGTTGTTTAGGAAGAATCTGATCAATGAAATACGAAGCAGTTGAATATTGATCAACAACTTGTTAACTCTTTCAGACTCAATCCTAACGGCTTCTAACTTAGTTTTAAGCTTAGCAATCGTGTCAATATGAATGTTTATGGCCATCTTCTTATCAATGACCGTTGTTTTTAACATACGAAGCTGTTGAATAACTGATCAACAACGTGTTAACTCTTTCAGACTCAATCCTAACGGCTTCCTTACTGACTTCATGAAATTGATTAATCGTTTTTCTTAGTTTATCGTATGCTACTTTAGTGTCTCTCAAATTACTCGACAGGTTGTCAGTGTATTTTTTAAGTTCTGTATATTTTTCATCTTTTTCAGAACATTCCTTGCATGGCTCAGAGCACTTCATGCAATGTTTTTAGATTTCTATGATCTCGACCTTACCCTCCTCTTTGACTAACTCATTCACACATTCTTGAACTTTTTAGAAACTACCTCTCGTAGTTGCGCCATCATGGCTTTGTCGGCAATCTCTTTCAGATTCTCAACATTCATTTTCTTTGTAACATCAATAACTTCTTCGACAGGCTTCTTGGTTTCTTCTTTCATTGGTGTGCACGGATATTGGCTTAATCCTCCAAAGAATCCTGCAAAAGAGTTATAAACTTCAGGTGGAACTACTGATTTAAAAGCGTCTTGAAATATATCCTTTACAGCAAACTGATCATAGTAGTATGCTTCAGCACATTCTTCTGCACTATTATCTGGTGTTTCATCAAAAATAACTTCACTTTCCTCCCTTGAACTTTCTTCGACCACCTCTTCAACATCTGGTTCAGATTCTTCAATGATCTATGCTAGCAATGCAAGACTCTCTTTCTTTAGAATGTAATCGTTCCAGTTAAGCCCTTCATCTTCTTATGTCAACGCAAGAGCTTTATCCTTGGCTTTCACCGAACCGACCTCAATAGCAATTAGCTTTGATGAACTTTGAGGTGGAGAAGTCTTGTGATAAATGGCTTTCTTATAGTAGTCATCTCCAAAAGGATTATGATTACCCTGGACTTCTTGGTTCGGGCACTCTCATTTGAAGTGCCCTTCTCACGACATTTAAAGCATGTGACTTTTGATGTGTCAAACCCTAGCTTACCATCCGGACCTCCCAAACTATTTCGTCCCATGATTTCCATAAAGCGCGAAGCTCTGCGAACAATGCTGACCATACACCATTTTATGTCTATTAGCTCCAATTCTTTAGAGTCGATCTAGTCGTATCCTCCTTGGTCATGTTAGGATTACTGATATTCCCAGCTACCAGGCTCTCATATCATTCTAGAACAGATGTAAGTAGAGCCATGTGTTGTTTTGTTGTGTTCTCATTAAAATCTTGAGCATTCTCTAAGTACACAGCGATATTGCACTGAAGAATTCTTTAGTTTGAGTTGAACTGGTTGTTCTTGCTGCAGTTGTAATTATTCAAGCTCTGAGACGATTGAGGTGTCTTTGGAACATTCAGATCACAACTTGGGAATGATGAAAACCTGCTACTATCACTTGAATAATTCGAAGAATTATTTGATGAATTGTCTGCACTAAAGGTCGTTTGGATTTTTAGGCTTTGTATATTGGTAGTCGCACTTCCTTTGTAATACAAGCTTACATCTTGTTGAGCGTATGCGCTTCTTGACTTAAACATTTTCTATAGCTCCAGTTCGTGACCCTTGAGTTTTTCAATGAACCCTGCCAAACTCAACTTACTATTGTAATCTGGGCTATTCTTCAAGATCATTAAATAGGTTGACCACTCGCCTTCCGGTAGTGCACCAGCCAGTATGTTAATTAGCTCTTGATTATCTTTATTAACACCCAATCTTTTCATGAGTCGTTCGTGCCATCCTTTGTAATCTTCTAAACTCATCAACTTGGGCGGTTTTGTCATTATGCTCATCTCGTTGTCAAGATTTAGATTTTGGGCGGCTGCTGTTGAGACTGTTGTTGTTGTTGCAAAAGCGTTGAAAAATTCGTTACCATTTTCATCAAAAATTTGATCAAAAATTGTTTAGTGCGAAGTGAAATTTCAGATTGTACGAAGTGAATTTTAAGATCGTGCGAAGAGGGTTTCACAATTTCACGTTTTTGATGATTTTATCATGATTTCAGTTGACTTTAGGTATGATTCTCTCAAGGTTTTGTTAGAACATGATTTTACCTAATCCTTGAGAAAATTAAGCCATTTTGACCGTTAAATTTTTGAAAAATGACAAAAAGAGTGAAAATGAGTAGAACAGAAGTAGAATCTTGATGAATGTCTTCAAATCAAGCCTCTAAGCTTTGATTCCACTTGTGAGGATCTACTCTCCATTAGCTCAGGTCCTAATTTGGTTAACCTAGTTTTAAATGTGCTGAATCCATTTTAGAATAGTGAAAATATCAAGATTATTGGTTAATATCAAAGTTTCATTAATTTTCAGCGAAACTTCGGAATTTTCAGAGATTTTCCGGCGAGTGTTGGAATTCCCGGCAACGTTGTCTGTGACGGATTCTGGTTGAACGATTTATGTTAGTACTTGTCTAATAATGGATTGAAAACGAAAGAATCGAGAATTTTACCGATTTGAAGTAAGTCCCGGTTTTCCGGTGAAAGTCCGGCGACTGTAAAATTTCTCCGGCGAGTGCTAAAGCTTCGAGAGTTTGTGCGATTTTGAGCGAAAAGATTACCAGATGTTTGGGTGGGTATTTATAGGGAAGAAACAGAACGTATTAAGTCCGAATTTGGTCTTGATTCGTGGTCAAGGTTTCTCCGGCGGTTACGACCCTAGCTGATTGATGAACGTCGGTTATAACCGATGTCGAAGTCGGTTATAACATTATAGTCAAAAGGAAAATGGCTAAACTCGCGGATTGCCGGATTTTCTGGTGATTGCGAGTTCTGCCGCGCTGAAGTCCGGTTTTGAATTCGAGATTTAATTTAAGTATTATTTGTTTCAATATAATAACAAAGAAGTGAAGTGGCGGAGTGGTATGCTGGGGGTTTGTTGTAGCAGCTGACCCGGGTTCGAAACCCGGCAGCCTCATTTGTTTTTTTATTGACTTATTTTTATTATTTTTTAACTATGGTTTAAAATTCTAACAATGTTTATTAATTATGTATTGATTAAAATCAAAATTGACATTATATACGCAACGAAAATTATAACTGACTATTCGATTAATAAACGAAGTGGGTTTTGGAAACCCGTTTTTCGACGGATGTTACAGTATCCCCTACTTTTAGAAATTTCGTCCCGAAATTTAAGTAGTAGTGGTAACAGGAAAAAGATGCGGGTATTTTTGACGCATTGAGTCTTCACGTTCCCAAGTAAACTCAGGTCCTCGTTTCGACTCCCAGCGTACCCTAACAATTGGAATACGACTCCGTCTTAAACGTTTTTCTCCGAAGTCCATGATCTCGACTGGTCTTTCAATGAAGTGCATAGATTCATCGATCTGAATATCTTCTAGGGGAATATGGAGGTTTTCATCGGCGAGGCACTTCTTTAAGTTTGATACGTGGAATGTGGGATGAATTCTGTTGAGTTCTTCTGGTAGGTCAAGCTATTATGCTACAGGTCCTACTCTTTCGAGTATCTTGAAAGGTCCTACGTAGCGTGGTGCTAGCTTGCCCTTCTGGCCAAAACGAACTACTCCCTTCCACGGTGATACTTTTAAAAGTACTTGATCACCAATGTTAAACTCCAAGGGATTTCGTCGTTTGTCTGCATAACTCTTTTGACGACTTTGTGCCGCTAGAAGATTGTTTCGAATTTGATGGATCTTGTCTGTTGTTTCTTGAATTAATTCTGGACCGGTGATTTGAGCTTCCCCAATTTCGTGCCAACATACTGGAGATCGGCACTTACGACCATATAAAGCTTCGAAAGGAGCCATGCCGATACTTGAGTGATAACTATTGTTGTACGAAAATTCAACTAATGGTAGATGAGAGTCCCAATTTCCCTTGAAGTCTATGACACATGCGCGAAGCATGTCTTCAAGAGTTTGGATGGTGCGTTCAGATTGTCCATCAGTTTGAGGATGAAAAGCGGTACTGAGGTCTAATCATGTACCCAAGGCGGCTTGTACGGCTTGCCATGTTCGTGAAGTGAAACGACCATCACGGTCTGAAATGATGCTTAAAGGTACACCATGACGGCTTACGATCTCGCTGATGTAGATACGTGCTAACTTCTCGTTCTTGAAGTCCTCGCGAATCGGAATGAAGTGAGCTGATTTTGTAAGACGATCAATGATTACCCATATGGTGTCATACCCACTGGAGGTGCGAGGTAACCCGGTAATGAAGTCCATGGTTATGTTTTCCCACTTCCATACAGGTATTTCAGGTTGAGTTAGGAGTCCTGAAGGTCTCTGATGTTCAGCTTTTACTTTAGAACAGGTAAGGCACTTGGAAACAAAAACAGCGATATCCTTTTTCATGCCCGGCCACCAGTAGGTGTAGCGTAGGTCTTGATACATCTTGTCGGCTCCTGGGTGCACAGAGTACCGTGTTTTGTGCGCCTCATTCATAAGGAAATCACGAAGATTATCGCGATCGGGAATCCATATGCGATTTAGATAGTATAGAATACTGTCGGATTTGGTTTCGATTTTGAGTTCCGCTCCACATGACAGCTCATCGCGTACGTCGTTTTCTGTTACAGAAACATGTTGAGCTTCTCGGATTCGATCTTTGATGTCGGTTATGATTTGCGAACATAGAAGACGAATGGAGTTCGCATAACCTTTTCGGCTGAGTGCATCGGCCACCACGTTTGCCTTGCCAGGATGATACCAAATTTCACAGTCGTAGTCGTTAAGAAGTTCGACCCATCTTTGTTGCCTCATATTCAACTCCTTTTGGTTGAAGATATGTTGGAGACTTTTGTGGTCAGTGTATATTTCACACTTGGTACCGTAGAGGTAATGTCTCCATATCTTGAGAGCGAACACAACGGCTCCAAGTTCCAGGTCGTGGGTGGTGTAATTCTTTTCATGAACCTTGAGTTGCCTAGAAGCATAGGCTATCACTTTTCCCCTTTGCATTAATACACAACCTAGTCCTTGCCCTGATGCGTCGCAATATACTACAAAGCCATCGCAACCCTCAGGAAGTGTGAGGATAGGTGCGTCATAAAGCTTTTGCTTAAGGGTTTGGAAGGCTTCTTCTTGTTTAGGTCCCCATATGAAGGGCTTTCTTTTATGAGTCAAAGCCGTGAGTGGTACAGCAATACGGGAGAAATTGGCAATGAAGCGGCGATAGTAACCAGCCAAACCAAGAAATGATCTTATTTCAGTAGAGGTACGTGGCGCTTGCCATTCCTGTACTGCCTTGATCTTTGAAGGGTCGACATGTATTCCCTTGTCATTGACGACGTGTCCAAGGAATTGTACTTCTCTTAACCAGAATTCGCATTTGGAGAACTTAGCGTAGAGCTTTTCAGTCTTTAAGAGTGTAAGGATGAGCCTAAGGTGTTGTTCATGATCGGATTTAGACTTTGAGTAGATGAGGATGTCGTCGATGAAGACTATGACAAAACGGTCGAGGTAGGGTTTGCATACCCTATTCATTAAATCCATGAAGACAGCTGGGGCGTTGGTTAAACCAAATGGCATGACCATAAATTCGTAATGACCATAACGAGTCCGGTAGGCGGTCTTTGGGACGTCTTCTTCATGTACTCTGAGTTGATGATAACCAGAGCGAAGGTCGATTTTTGAAAAGCAGGTGGCGCCTTGAAGTTGATCTAGGAGGTCATCGATGCGAGGTAGTGGGTAGCGATTCTTAACCGTTAACTTGTTGAGCTCTCTGTAGTCGATACACATGCGAAACGTCCCATCTTTCTTCTTCACAAAAAGAACAGGTGCACCCCAAGGCGAGGAGCTAGGACGTATGAATCCTTTGTCAGTCAACTCTTGCAGTTGACTGGCCAGCTCTTGCATTTCGAATGGGGCTAACCTATAAGGAGACTTTGCGACTAGTGTAGCGCCAGGTACAAGATCGATGCGGAATTCGACTTCTCTCACAGGAGGGAGTCCTGAGATGTCGTCGGGAAAAACTTGTGGGAATTCTTTCACTACTTGTATATCTTCGAGTTTCTTCTCCTTGTTTCCCTTCTTGACGACGTGAGTTAGGAATGCGACATAGTTCTTGCGGAGATATTTTCGGGCTTGAAGACAGGACATTAATTTGAGTCCTTTCGAAGGGGTTTCTCCAAATATTCGTAGGGTCTGACCGTCTGCAAGAGGAATGCGAATGAACTTTTCGCGGCATACAACTTCAGCGTGATGTTGGCTGAGCCAGTCCATACCGATTATAATGTCGAAACTTCCCAACTTCATAGGAGTGAGGTCAACTGGAAAATCGTGATCGTTTAGAGTGAGGGTACAACCTCGTATAATAGAGTTTAATAAGACTGGTTTTCCGTCAGCACTTCCACCGTTAGAGATTCCATGAGATTATCACGAGTTTGGTTGAGGATGGGTTCAAATTCTAAAGACACCAAACTCTTATCCGCGCCAGTATCGAAATGGGTGCATAACTACCATTGACGAGAAATTTACCGTTAACCACGTTGTTGTCAGCCCTAGCTTGGTTGGCGTTGATGTTGAAAGCTCTTCCTCTAGCAGGTGGAGGAGCTTGGTTAGCGTGGTTTACCGGATTCGCTTGAGCTTGGGCATGGATGATGTTTACCAAACGGGGACATGTGTTCCTGAAGTGGTTTGGGTCTCCACAGTTGTAACAAGCTCGCATAGGTTGCATCATGGGGTAGTTGGGTTGGTAGTAGGATTGGGCTATATGTTGGGCAGGTGGTAGGAGTAAAGGTTGTTGGGCTTGACCCACTATCTGATGGTGGGTTTGGGTTGAGGGTTGATTGCGGTTCATTCGCTGAAGTGTGCGACAAGTTTGGATGGTGTGACCCGCACGGCCACAGCTGGTGCAATGTTGGCAAGGAGTTTCGGGGAGATGATGGTATTGACAACGGTTGCATTTTGGGTATGGGCCGGTGTATGGCTTTTTGAACGGTGCAGCTGAGGGAGCAACTTGGGTGATTGGTGCGGCAGTTATAGGAGAGTTTGTGTGTGTGACGGCAAAATTTCTGATGTTTCGTTTCCTCTTACCAGCAAACTTTGAAGAGGAGATGGAATGGTTTGAAGTTTGGGCCTCAATGGGGACTTTCTTTTTCTCATCCTTGAATTTACCGTTTCGGATGCGATTCTCGATAAGTTCGGTTGCTAGTTCCATTGCGGCTTCAAGTGTTGCAGGCGAAGTGCTTAGAACTGAATCTTGGATTTTCGAGGGGAGGCCTCGAATGTAGTGTTCAACTAAGCGGTACACTGGGGTGAACAAGTTGGGGATCATTTGGTTCAGCGGTACACTGGGGTGAACAAGTTGGGGATCATTTGGTTCAGCTCAAGAAATCTTTTGTTGTAGGAAGTATGATCTCCTTCCTTTTGTTTTAGCGAGTGGAATTCATCTTCCAACTTTTTGATTTCGCTTCTTGGACATAAGTGTCTCGTCATGATTTCCCTTAACTCTTCCCATGTTAAGGCCATAGCATCTTCGATTCCTATCTTACCCTTTTCTGTGTTCCACCAGGTAAGGGCTACCCCAAACAGTCTCCCAGTTGCATAACGTACCTTGCGATCCTCGGGACAATCACAATTGAGGAAGGTGTTCTCCATTTCTTCAAACCAGTGGAGGAGAGCAGTGACACCTTCGGTCCCTTCATATTTTGGGGGATCGCAAGACTTGAAGTGTTTATAGGAGCACTTTTTGGAGGGAGGGTTGTTGACGTTCTGGTCTTCTTGATTGGGAGGGTTGATAGGATTTGCGGTGAGAGCTTGTTGAACTTGAATCACGATGTCAGGAAGTACCGCGGCCATTTGTTTAGCAATTTGAGTGGCCAAGCGTTCATTGGATCTTCCTGACTTTCTACCTCCACGTAGTTGCCTAGCCGACATCTACAGGAACATACATAGGAAGATTGTGAGTTTAAGAAGTTTTTAGGCGTCATGTGTCGTTAAAAGAATAAAAATAACATAATTATCAATAATGCAACTACATCCATAGGATGTCTTGGGTTTGCTCATGTTTGGGCCCCCAATGTCCCCCATACCATCGCCTGTATAGTCATGTGGGCCCCCATGACTATTGGCTTAGTAGGATTCACATTGGTGTTGGCGATTTAACACTCGCATCACCCGAATGAAAACCATGAAATATGATTGCGAGATGTATGGTAGGAGGGTGTCCAGGTGTAGACACAATGACAACTCAAAGTGGGGTTAGCTCACACGACGTTTGGTATAGCATGCTTTGGCCTAATAGGTCCTTCGTACTCTCATCGTTAGTCCCCAGGTAGGCAAACTGGTCCTTTATTTTGGATTTATACGAATGCCAAGCCTAGACAGTATGTTCCGACTACCGGTACTCGTACCCTTCCAGTTACTACATGCCCGTCATGAGAACTCACTTTGATGTGATTTGAAAAATACAAAAATCATTGCAAAAATCATGGGAATTGTGTGGTGTGTGCTCTCATGGATATGATATGTTATGGGGATATGATTCATGATGAGCATTGTATAATAATATGTACTTATGAACATGCTTGCATAACATTGAATGTAACAATAAACATAGCATATAAACATCATGAATTTTGTATGTAACGCATAAACAATTTAAAAATTCTAATTAACTATAGTATAGGCTCTAAGGGTCTAATAACCTATCCTATATCCCTATAGTCATGGCTCTGATACCAATCTGTCACACCCCGACCCGCAGCGGAATAAGAGTCGGGGCATAATTGGGTTATCACCAAAGCTCATGATGTTGTTTACTAAAATGTTTCATATTTATTAAATTCAAATTACAACTTAAATAGTAAAATCAAATCCATACAAATACAAGGAAAAATGAAACTAAGTAATACAATCCAAAGCTTAAACTGAATTATTCTTCTAAGCCTTCCTATGTGTTTCTTGTCTCAACTGGATCACATGTATCATGTGTAAAACAGTGGATATTTTGGGTCAACAGAAGTTGGCGAGTGAACCTTGATAAAACATTGTTATTAATTGCTTGTTGTATTTAATATTGAAAATTTGTGCAATAATCACATGTGAGCAAACATATATAAACAAACAATACACAAACCACATTGGGTGAGTAAATGACATAAACGATGATGTATTTGAGATCAAGGCTCAATCAAACGGATCCGATCGAATGATATGAATGATGATGTATGTGAGATCAAGGCTCAATCAAACGGAGCCGATCGAATGAGGCACCTGATACTCAACCCGCATCCCACGGGGAGCTGATGGGCCTAATGAAATGCATGTACTGAAAATGATAACTTCAATCTAACATAATTCACACAACAATTGATACATACACATTTGATCACGGATATGATAGATGCACAAGTGTTTAAATATAATAAGGAATTAAACGACACATGATACACCCCAAAATGTGATTAAAACGGGGAATTTGTAGAGATTCACTCACATTGGGTGCGTTCTTTTGATGACGTTGGATGCGCACGAGTTTTTGGGATTTGATCGACGAGGAAAACTAACCTAAAAATAATAACGAAATAGGTCGGTAAATAAATGGATTTTTAGATTTATTTTTGTGAGTTTAAGGACATTTTCTAACTTTAAAAATATTATTTTTAAGTATTTTTAATTGATTTTTAAATTAAATAAATAAATAAAAAGAAATAAAAATTTTTAACTTTTTGACCGTTGACCGTTGACCGGTCATACTGTGGTTAATTGTGCGCTGAGTGAGGTTCGAACCCGGGACCTCTCGTACGCGTGCACGCAGCTCTACCAACTGAGCTACGTGTCTAACCCGAAATATTCTCTGTTTTAATTATATTTATATACTAATTAAGCTTAATTTATTTGGTTTTTATTAAAAAGGATTTATATAGCCGAACCGGTTGCAGGGACCCGGAGTCGAACTCGGGTCCTTCGGTTCGTATGCGCACAGCCCAACCAGTTGGGCTGTGTGTCTAATCTGATTAATTCACAGATTATAATACTCTTATAAACATACTGTGACATGTTCTGATTATGTTCTAAAAATATTGGTTTTATTTCTGAAAGTCGGTACGTTGTGCGATTCGAACTCGTGACGCGTGTTTTGTTTGCGCACACAGTCCACCGCTGGACTGTGTGTCTAACCCGTTTGATTATGTGATTTTAATTATACTTATACTTATTCCTGACTTGGTCTTCTTCGTTTACAAACACCCAGATCAGAGAGTTTCGACTGTTTTGTTTAACTCGATTATCAAAACTTATAATTAGTAGAAATGTAATAGTTAACGAGATTAAAGAACAGAATGTACCAAAACAGTGCGTTTAATTCAGATTTCCGGCAAGGGGCGTCGGCTCTGATTGGTGATCTCCGTCTGAGTGAATCAATCAACGGTTTTGATCAATGAGTTGTGCAATTAAGGTACTAAACAAAGGGTATCAGGGGGTTTAGATGATTGTACCGATTCACAGCGAAACTTCGGAATTTTCAGAGATTTTCCGGCGAGTGTTGGAATTCCCGGCAACGTTGTCTGTGACGGATTCTGGTTGAACGACTTATGTTAGTACTTGTCTAATAATGGATTGAAAACGAAAGAATCGAGAATTTTACCGATTTGAAGTAAGTCCCGGTTTTCCGGTGAAAGTCCGGCGACTGTAAAATTTCTCCGGCGAGTGCTAAAGCTTCGAGAGTTTGTGCGATTTTGAGCGAAAAGATTACCAGAGGTTTGGGTGGGTATTTATAGGGAAGAAACAGAACGTATTAAGTCCGAATTTGGTCTTGATTCGTGGTCAAGGTTTCTCCGGCGGTTACGACCGCAGCTGATTGATGAACGTCGGTTATAACCGATGTCGAAGTCGGTTATAACGTTATAGTCAAAAGGAAAATGGCTAAACTCGCGGATTGCCGGATTTTCCGGTGATTGCGAGTTCTGCCGCGCTGAAGTCCGGTTTTGAATTCGAGATTTAATTTAAGTATTATTTGTTTCAATATAATAACAAAGAAGTGAAGTGACGGAGTGGTATGCTGGGTGTTTGTTGTAGCAGATGACCCGGGTTCGAAACCCGGCAGCCTCATTTATTTTTTTATTGACTTATTTTTATTATTTTTTAACTATGGTTTTAAATTCTAACAATGTTTATTAATTATGTATTGATTAAAATTAAAATTGACATTATATACGTAACGAAAATTATAACTGACTATTCGATTAATAAACGAAGCGGGTTTTGGAAACCCGTTTTTCGACAGATGTTACATAATTGACTTCGTACGAAGTGAACTTCTCTTCGTACGAAGTGAACTTACAAAATACAAAATCTAACATTAACGCCCTATTACATGACACGGACATGACCCAAAGACGTAGGCGATAGACATAATGCATCAACATTGAAATCGCGACACAGGTACATGTACACATTATTATCCAATATCTTTTTTGTTGTTATAATATATTTATATATATATATAATATTTACATACTTTTTCATCAAATTGTTGTAAACTGATTATAATTGTCAATTTTTAGGTATCTTCTGAAAAAAAAAATGACTCTCGATGAGTTCAAAGCTTTCAAAGTGAAAAAAAATATGCTTTCAAGATTCAAGCTGGGCAATACAATATTGTTAATCATACTGATGGTTATGCTATTCATAAATTAGTGAACGATCCAACAATAGTTGTAAATTTGGAGAAACGAATCCCCACTTTTCAGTTTAATTCATACCAACCTTTTATTTCTACATT
>CAMTDV010000470.1:0-21384 GCA_947069175.1 Scalesia atractyloides | reverse complement strand
AAAGAGCGAAAAAAGAGAGGTGGGACAAAATTCTTGGAATAATATAGTTGTAAATTTAAGAATTACAAATGACTTGTAAATTGGTTAATCACTAACCCTCTCACGTTTGCTCCATATATCTATCATCCGACATACCCGATGAATCTTTATTGGTTTTCAGTATTGTTTTTTCCCTAAAGAAATGCAATAGCGTATAGCTTGACAGTTCCGGTTTTACACAGGAGTTCGACATACAAGCACCAGAAGGAAAACAGGGCCATGGAGCTGTGGCGATTTGGGTAGTGAAAACGGGGGTTGGTCCAACACCAACCTCCCGACTAGGAGAGGACCATGAGTCCTTCCCTTGACAGAAGGCTAAAAGCATAACATTATCTCTCACTCTAACACACTAATGTGCACATAATTACACATATATTTGATATCATTTAATATCCATTTTAAGATTGTTTTCTTGAAAATATTAATAATTAATAAATTAGTTCTAAATTTGTTTACTTTTAATTTTTAGGGCAACCGGGCCACAAAACAATAAAAGAAGCTAAAAAAAAAAAGAAAAATCAAGAAAAATGTCAAGTTGCAGCTCAAGATACTAGCCATGCCTGTAAGACATATCCCGTGCATGATCCTCAAGTCATGAAAAAGTAGTGATCTCCTCAATACAAGACAAAATGGTGATCCCTTTAGCCAACTAAAAGTCCGGTACAGCCACAAAAGCCAAAAACTTTGCAGAAGCATATTTCGAGCTAGAAAATGAGTTACAAGGTTTATTATATATGAATCTTGAGAATTTCGATGAGAAGAAACTAGAAAAATGTTTTTATGGTCAAATTCTTGTGACACGGACTATGCCTCCCAAGCACGGGTCATGCCTTTAGTAAAAACGACAAAATTGCTTTTTTGGGCCGAAATAACGGATATACGCCCCGTGCTTCCCATACACGGGCCTTGCCTCGAGAAGAATGACAATAAGACCTACATATGACTTTCGAAGATCTCATAGGACCCGGATAGTTAAGACACGGGTCGTGCCTCGACCACAAAACGACAAAAATATTTTCTGAAGATTTCCAATTTTCGTCCGAAAATTTCCGTCCGCACTGAAGATTTCCAATTTTTGTTCGAAAAATTTCCGTCCACAATCATAGACAATGCCGATGATCCAACCCATCACCAATTCCAGAAAACCACCTCCTAAAAGCCTAATTGTAGTAAAATCCCTACCCCATCCCGAAAGAAACACATCGCTCGAAGTTACAGACACTACTAGAGCACCACCTTTTTGATTAAAAAAGAATCAGAGTCTATTTGATATGTGATAATGAAATAGATGAGGGAATTAAATGGATAAAGGAATGAAATGGATCATTACCATTCCATAGTCTTGTTTGGTTAACATGTGGAAATGGAATGAATAATCACCGTGTTTTGTTTGGTAGGCAGGAAAAGACGATTGAATAAAATCAACGATGGGTGGTGGTGGTGGTCGGCGGGTGGTGGTGGATTGGCGGTGATGTTGGGTGGTAGCAGGGATCGGTGGCGGAGGTGGTGGTCGACGGCGGAGAGTGGCGGTGGTGGTGTTCGGCGGTGGTGGTCGGCAATGGAGGGCGGCGGCAATGGTTGGGGTGGTGATTGTGTCGGGTGGTGACTAGGGGTGTTCTTCGGGTTTTTCAGGTCCGGTTTTTTGCTAGGAAAAAGTTACATGATAACCAACCCATTTAAAGGTTTGGGTTGTTCGGGTATGGGTTATTCGGGTTCAGGTTAGTTCGGGTCGGGGTTATTCGGTTCTCGGGTTAAGATGTAAAATGAAAAAAAAATGTTTTTATCACAAAATATCATTGAATATATTGTGTTGTTAAAAAAATATCATCACAATTCAAACATCATTTAACAATATGGTATGATAATATTCAAAAGTCTCAAAACTTAATAATTCAAATATAAAAAGATAATTAATGTTCGGGTTTTTATTCGAGTTTCAAGTTTCAGGTTATTCGGGTCAAGTTGTTCGTTGGGAAAAAGTGATCCGATAACCGACCCATTTAAGGTTCGGGTTGGTTAGGTTTGGGTTGTTCGGGTTCGGGTTCGGGTTTTTCGATTATTCTCTAATTTGGGTTCGGATGATATCGAATTCGGGTTTCAGATAAAAAAGAACATCCCTAGTGTGACAACTGTGAGTGGCGGTGTTGGTGATGAAGAGTGGGAGAGGGAATTGAATGAAAAAAAAAACGAGGGAGTGAATACAGTGAATTTGAGTGAATGCAATGACTTATGTAACGGTGATTCAATACCAAATACACTCTTTTCATTCACTCGCGATAGTCCGTTATACCAAACACCACCTTAGCTTTAATAGGTTTTGAAAAAAAAAATCCAATAAAAGAATTGGTTTAGATAGGTTTTAGAAAGAAAAAAAAAAAGGAATCCTTGAGTTAATTACGATTTTTGTCCATGTGGTTTGTCAAAAATCACAATTTCAATCCATTAGTTTAACAATTGCTAAAACAATCCTTATGGTTTCAATTACGTAACTATTACAGTCCACTTCACTTAACACCGTCCATTTATTCTTTTAAGTACGGTCACTTTTGCTTTGAAAACAACTAAACCAATGGACCACGTTGCCAAAAAAAAAAAAAAAAAAAAAAACTTAACAAAACCCAAAACTATGATTCGCCACCAAGCCAAAACCCATGAGTGAGATGCTCCTAGCATTCACAGGTCCTAACTAAAAGAAACAAAGGAACAATAGTCACCTAGTTGCAAGGTGGGAGAGCAGCGATAGTGTTTTCTAATTTCAAGCGAGACGAGAACACTCGAGCTTGGTTAAAACGCTTCACGTTGAGTCGGAAACTTAACGTGGCAATCTACACTTAAGTATATGGAGTCGCTCCACACCGAGTCGGATGGAATCTGTATCGGAACCGAGCATGCACATAATGCGAGTATAATTCAAAGAACAAGGTTGGGTTGAGGATTACTTAAGAAACGACGAAGAGACTCGATGACTTCCTTGCCACCTGGTTGGTGTTCGAAACAAAAATATGAGCGAAGACAGTTCCTGATAGTGAAGGTGAAAGCAGAGATTGATGATGCCATAGTTAAGCTTTTCCCGACGATTGACGCAATTTGTTCGTGGATTTGAAAATGTGCAAAGGTTCAAGAGCCGTTTAAAAGAAAAATAAGAAGAATTTTATTACAAATCTAAGGCGTGACCCATTGGTTTAGTTGTTGCCTTAAAAAAAGAATAAATGGATGAAATTAGATGAGTGAACTGTAATAATTACGAAAGTAAAATCATAATGATTGTTTTAGCATTTTTTTAAACTAATTGACTAAAATAAAACATCGAAAGGCACAAAAGTTGACATGGGCAACTTGGTCATTTCATAAAAACTTAAAAAAAAAATAAATGAATGGAATTAGATGAGTAACAATTCTTTTCTTATCGGAAACAAGGAGGGAGTTTCAATTTTCAAGGTTAGAATGTGTTTTATGAAATTCTTGATTCATGGGTCAATTTCTGTATTTTTTTTTTGTCTGCATTTCTGCATCAGGGTTTATAAAAAGTGTGAAATTATGTTAATTCCAGATGCCCATTTATGTTTATCACAATTCAGAACAAAAAATTATCAACCTTTTATGCTAACTATATATTGTGTGATTCTTGTTCAGACTTCATGTATTTCTTTTTGTATATTCAATTTTAAATCTCTTGTATAGTTATATTATATAAAGCAAATAGAAACTTAAAGGCAATGGCTTTATGTTATTATGTATGCCCTGGCTATTTTTTTATTTATACCATACATTTATTTTAATATTTGTCTTTTTGATAGAATAATGGAAGTTAAAGAATCTGAGTCTGCAGTAGAAGATGTTATTAGCAGCATGCCGGATATTGTGATAACTCATATTTTGGATCGGTTGCCGGTACAAGATGCAGTGAAGACGGGTATCTTGTCGAAAAACTGGAGGTTTAAGTGGACTATGCTTAGCCGACTCGTGTTTGATGAGGATTTCTATTTGTATTTAATATTTTTTTTTGAGGAAGATAAATCAATTATATACCAAAGTAACAAATTACAAACAAGTGGCAGGTAAACGGGCAACAAGCTGCGTCGCAACCCCCTTTTGAATTGCAAAACCAATCCTACTAAAGACGAAACGGCCCTTAAAGGTTGAAAGATTACTATTCACAACCTGTTGGACCATGTTTAGAAATTCCACAACCTCTAGGGCTAGGGACCCAAATGTATCAAAAGCGAATGGGATAAACACGTGTTGATTCTCTAAACAAGCCTTCTCGTGTTTAGCGACCTTGCCTGATTCCGCCTTTAACGCAGCCTGGCCAGCAACAAACCCATTATCCCTGAGTCCAACAAGAGGGGACACTCCTGTAAGGTCTACACAGGCGTGTTTTCCCCTAGCCCACCCAAACACAAGAATATCAGCTGGCCGAAGAGTAGACCTCCCGTCGAGCGGATCCGTCAGAAAGTTCACCGGAGCCTCCTTTTTTGCCGAAATCCCTGCCCGCTTTAGAACATCATAGAGAATATCCCTTACCAAATCATGTCGGTATTTAAAACCAGGTAACTCCTTACAATGGACCGCATGTTCGCCGAAAGTATCTAAACAAGCCTTGCGACAAACTGGGCAGGGCTCATCAACCGGAAACAGAGGGATCATTAGCCGGTACTTAAGAATTGCCCGGTATTCCACTGCTGACATGTGTTGGCCTAGTCCTTCAATGGGGATAACTGTCAGAAAATCCTGAGAATGAGGTGCCCGGAGACAATCAAACACAGCTTTCTGACGAGGGGATAGACTAAACTTCTCTCCCAAACACTGTACAGTTCTACTAAATAGGGCACTCGCCAAAGCATTCTGGGCTTTAGAGGGGGGGGGTGTCCTTATTAGAGAAACCACCAATATCAAAATCCGAAAGGGACATGTGCATGCAATCCAACGCGCACACATAATCAGAATCTAACCCAACAATACCACAGTCTCGAAGAATGTGGTCCTATAAACTCCAAGATTGCGCCCTCGAGGCCACAAAAGCATACGTGGATACATCCTCAGCCGAACATAAACCCAAACCCCCAAAACGGGTCGGGAGGGATGCAAGCCTCCATTGAAGATCCCCAAAAAACGGACCCCCGCAAACCACGATATCCTCGATAGCTCTCCGAAGGCCTTTGTCAAAAACCGAAACAGCCTCCCCAACAAACGTGGGTTGGCACGTTCTGAGGCCAAACAACAACTTAGCAACACCCATGCAAGAGCGCAGCAAGAGAAGCTCGCATTGAGGGTCCCGCAGATGTGGAAGATAGCTCATCAGATCCACTGCACAAGATGCCCTTTTCACGGCCAACCTACTGATGAAACCCGCATCGCGACTAACAGCGCCCCCGAGGAGTTTGACACCCGACACCGGCCTCCCAATCCCTCTAGGAAACAAACCCTTTTGCTTCTTAACTCCATTGCACGATGGCCAAAAAACTTCTGTTTTCTTAACGTTAAGTTGAAGCCCCAAACATGGCCCCAAAGACCTGATGATTTCTAAAGCTTTAGCAACCTCTTTGGCATCTTTAATATTAAAAACAAATTATGAAAGTAAGTTTGGGAGGATTATAAGTAGGCTTCTACTTCATCTTAGAGGTGCTATAACAAAGTTTCTCCTCTACGTAGATGAGCGATGTTACTCTGCATTGGATGATGAAGATATCGCAAGTTGGTTCTCGTCCTTGTCTAGAAAAGGAGTTAAGGATCTCACTATTACGAAGACGAATGGGGGAACCACTTAATTTGCCTTCGCATCTCTTCTCTTGTTTAGAGTTGAAACATTTGAAGCTTTTTTACTGTCGTCTTGACCCTCCAGTTGATTTTCGTGGTTTTCCGAACCTACTGAGCTTCGAGTCCGGTCTGTTGCATTTTGAAAGTAGTAAATTTGGGGAATTTATTACTCAGTATCCATTACTTGAGATTTTGAACATGCGTTATCGGCGTTTCTTTCTTGATATTTTGAACACGCGTTATCAGCGTCACTCACTTGAGGAAATGGGCATGGATATAATCTCGGTAGGCAAAGTGAAACTAGTGGAGATTGCAAATGTTGCAAATATCAAAATATTATCCGTCTCATTGTGTGACACAGTACCAATCACAAATTTCGGTAGTATCTTTCGACTTGTGGGTCTTCTTCGTAAACTTCACAAACTTAATTTGGATTTCGTAAGGTGCAAGGACAAGGTAAAATGATCGTAATAAAAGTTTATTATATTTTACAACATATTTTTTTTATTGCAACATGGCTTTATGAATTCTCTAACTAATTGATTTACCTTTTCATATATTTCACAGAAGTTGGTGCGAAAAAGAGGTTCCTTACCACTCATCCATGCCTCAAGACACTTACATTATCAACAATAGATTTATGCGACGGTATTATGTTATCTTGTGCTCTTGAATTGATTAGGAACTTCCCGAATCTGCAGACCCTCGAAATCACAGCAACTAGAGATTGGGTTGGTATTTTGGTATGTATAAAATGCTCGTCTTATAATATCATATATAGTTTTGCTTTTAAATGCTAGTTATTCATGCAGGAAGATGGCCCGAATGACCCGGCATCTGCAACTTGTTTTCCGGATTTAGACGACGACACAATGGGGCTGCTGCAGCTTCAGAGTGCCGTGTTTACTCAATTCAAAGGTTCAGAGAATGAAGTATATTTGATAAAGTATTTACTTGCTTGCTCCCCTTTCTTAGAAAAGCTTGCTGTTAAACTCCACTTTCTCCTCGGGCCTGATGAAGAGTTGATGTTTGCTCGGAAGTTGTTGAGGCTCCATCGAGCCTCCCCCATGGCTGAACTTAATCTCTCCTAATTTTACTTTTTTGAATTTGTCTTTTCTTTTTTGTGTAACATCCGTCAAAAACGGATTTACCAAACCCGCTCCGTTTATCAACCGAACAGTCAGTCAAAATTTTCGTTGCGAATTAAATGCCCAAAATATTTTTAAACGATCCGTAATCAATTATTATACAAGAATATATAATTAGTTTTTGAAAAACTGTTGAAAATCGCAAAATAAAAATAAAATGTTCTAGCCGGGTTTCGAACCCGGGTCAGTCCCGAATCGGTTCAAAGATTTAACACATAACACTGAACCACTGCGCCACTTGTTTTGTTTGTTCAATATTGAAATCATTTAATTGTTATAATGACTTTACGAATTCAAAACCGGCGCCCAAACAGTTCAGTCGTCGGAATCCCGGTAAACTCGCGAGTCTTAACTACAATTTACGTTATAACGTAAACCATTAACCAGATATCGGTTATAACCGATGTTTAAAGTCCGCGACCAAATTCATAACCGCCGGAAAATTTAAATAAACGAACACAGTCGGAATTCAGACCAAGTGCATTGACGATTTGCCTTATAAATTCACCCACAACCCACGACAAACACTTTCGCTCAAAATCACACCTTTTCTCGGCGTAATTCCACTCGCCGGAATAAATCTGTTCGTCGCCGGAAAACCGGTTTCCCCATTGCCGAGCTTTTCTGAACCTCCTAAGTTTATACCGAAGTCACCCTTACCTTTTCCAAGCTTTCCGGAGACTAGCTGCTATAAGGAACACGTCGCCGGAGGTGAATTCTGTCGCCGGAGTTTCTGCCGGAAAACAGAGGATCCAGTCGGTATACCTCTTTCACTTATTTTCTTTATCTTTTCACCTTTTCTCACCGTAACGAACTGAAACACACTAATAAACTGATAAAAATCTTGAACCAGTCGATTTCCGATTTCTGGTTCAAACTGGATGAAGAAGACGACGTAATTCGGTATCATATAAGTATAATATAAATCATGAAATTAATCGGGTTAGACACACAGTCCAGCGGTGGACTGTGTGCACATATAAAACGCAAAACGTCTCAAGTTCGAATCCCGTCTCACACACGCTGCCTTAATAAAATCCAATTTTTGCTTACTGAACCGGAGTCGCCTTAGATATATGTTAAGTATATTAATAACCGGAATAATAACCAAGTTAGACACACAGTCCAGCGGTGGACTGTGTGTTTGTTTATATCACAGGTCACGAGTTCGAGTCCGGTCTTCAGCACCGACTCGGACAATTATCTGTTCTTTTTAAATAAGGCAGAAAAGGAAATAACTAATTAGTATTTAAGTATAATAAAAATCGAATGATATAACATGTTGAACACACAGTCCAGCGGTGGACTGTGTGTTGGATTAAACCACAGGTCCCGGGTTCGAGACCTGTGGAGCGCATGACCGTTTCGCTTAAAATGTTTTTAAAATAAAAGGAATTTCGGTTTAATCTAATTAATATATATATATAATTAAAATCAGATATATAACGGGTTAGACACGTAGCTCAGTTGGTAGAGCTGCGTGCACGCGTACGGGAGGTCTCGGGTTCGAGCCTCACTCAGCGCACAATAATATTCCATCGAACCGGTCAACGGTCAGGTCAACGGTCAACGGGCCGGTCAACGGTCAGAAAAAAATAATTTTTTTTATTATTTTTATTTAATTATTTTAATTAAAAATCAATTATAAATACTTAAAAATAACATTTTTAAGGTTAGAAAATAGCCTCAAACTCACAAAAATACACCCAACAATCCTACTAAAATAGTTTAATAAAATCCGTTTACTTACCAAACCATAATGCGATTTATCTAGGTTAAATCTCACTCGTGGTTAAAACCACTTCGCGTGCATTCAACGTCATCAACCGAACGCACCCACTGTGAGTGAATCTTACAACTCCCCCTTTTAAATTACACGTTTTGGGGTGTGTCATGTGTTATGAAAATAATTAACTTATTTATTTAAACTTGTGCCATACCACATCATGACCTAAACTTAGATTGTTTTTATTGTTGTGATTTACTTATCTCCTTTTGTCAAGTTATATGAAACTCATACATTAAGCCCATCAGTTCCTCGTGGGAGACGAGTAGAACATCGCGTGCTTCACATCAAATTCATTATTGTCCACGTGTGCATCATTGAGTTTACATTGTTTGTAGTTGTGTTATTCATTTTATCATGTTTATGCAATTCATTCATCAGGCCCCTCAGTTCCTCGTGAGAGACGAGTTGAGCATCGCGTGCCTCTAATTGTTCCATTATTGTTCATGAGTGTTTCATTTAATATTTTATGATTGCTGATCAAGATACATCTATTTTTACTCATGTATGGTTGTGCACATATTTCATAATCAATATAAATAAATATGTTCAAATGTTTTTCCATAGGATTCACTCGCCAACATTATGTTGACCCAAAAACCTTTTTACACATGATACAGGTGAACAGGTTGAAGCAAGGAAAAACATAGGATATGCCTTAGAAGAGAACAAAGAAGTTTAGATTGTTAGTTAGATCATGTTGTAGCAATCATTGTAAATTTCCATTTAATTTGTATTAATGAATATGAAACGCTTAATAAATGTCATGAGCTTTGATGATATCCCAATCATGCCTCGATCACCTTTTCCGCTGCGGGTCGGGGTGTGACAGATTGGTATCAGAGCCATGACTATAGGGATATAGGATAGGTTATTAGACCCTTAGAGCCTATACTATAGTCTGCCTAAATTTTAAATTGATTAGGTGGTTACATACAAACTTGTGATATTTATTTGTTTCATATTTGTTTACATTTCAGTCAAACATACATGCTCATATACATATTCATTATACATATATACATATTCATTATACATATATCGATGTTCATGTATTCAATTTATTTTCATACTCTCATTATCCAAAGATTTTGTGCAATTTTCAACTCTCATCAAAGTAAGTTCTGCGACGGGCATGTAGTAACTGGAAGGGTACAAGTACCGGTAGTTGGAACGTCCTGTCTAGGCTGGCATTCGTATAAATCCAATATAACGGACCAGTTTGCCTACCTGGGGACCAACGATGAGAGTACGAAGGACCTATTAGGCCAAAGCATGCCACACCAAACGTCGTTCGAACTAACCCTACTTTGAGGTGTCACCGTGTCTATACCTGGACACATTCCGAACATCACACGTTGTATACATATTTCTCGATTTTCTCCGGGTTTTTGTGTACGCAACCAGGCAGAAAACCGTGCGAACCATATGAAAAACCGGTATTCATGGGGGCCCACATGATTACACAGGTAAAGTATGGCGGCATGACGGGCCTAACAGCGAGCAAAGCCCAAGACATCCTATAGATGTAGTATTTTTCTATAATTATTTTATGAATGTTCATTCCTGAATGCGACCCATGATCCCAAAAGCATCCAACTCATACCCTTGTCATGTATTCCTTGTAGATGCCTTCCAACCTCGCTCGTAGGAAGACGAGAGCAAGAAAAGCCCGCGAGCGCATGGCTGCTTTAATCGCTCAACAAATGGCTGCCGTAATACCCAACATTGTAATTCAAGTTCAACAAGCACTCACCGATAATCCTGTCAATCAAGCAAACCAAAACATTTTCAACTCTCCCCCAAATACCACTAAATGCACCTACAAGCATTTCAAATCATGCGACCCTCCGAAATACAAAGGTACTGAAGGCGTCACTGCTCTTCTCCATTGGTTTGAAGAAATGGAGAACACATTTCTAAATTGCGATTGCCCTGACGATCGTAAAGTGCGATATGCTACCGGTCGATTATATGGGATAGCACTTACTTGGTGGAACACAGAGAAGGCCAAACGAGGTGTGGAAGATGCTATGACCTTAACTTGGAACGAATTGAAGGAAATCATGACCAGACGATTTTGCCCAAGGAGCGAAATCAAAAAGTTAGAAGATGAATTTTACTCATTGAAGCAAATGGAAGGAGACCACACCACCTACAACAAAAGGTTCCTCGAATTACATCAAATGGTTCCCAACATGTTTACTCCCCTCTACCGTTTGATAGAGCACTACATTCGTGGCCTTCCGCCACAGATTCAAGACCCTGTAATAAGTACCAAGCCTGCAACTTTGGAAGCAGCAATGGAGCTAGCAACAGAGCTCACCGAGAACCGAGTCCGAAACAAAGACTTCAAGGAGGAGAAGAAGAAGGATAAAGAATTGACTGAAACCTCCGACTCCACTCAAACCGAATCCCCTTCTCAACCCAATCCTAAGAGAAGAAGAGTCGGGCGACTTTTCGCTGCTACTCAACGAAATCAACCCGTTTTTCACGCCATACCTATTCGAGCTATCCCAATCACCCAAGAGGCACCCAACTCAGTTTACCCAAATAAGAAACCATATCTTGGACCTCACCCTCGATGCAACAACTGTTTTTATCACCATCCCCTTACCTTACCTTGCCGGCTATGTACAACTTGTGGACGCTATGGTCATTAGAGCAATGTTTGTCGCACCTTTCAAGACCAAACCTTTTCCCCTACTCAAAACATGGCCCAAACTTATCACCAACCCCAATACCCCATGTTCCCATATGTGCGAGCTTGCTTCAATTGTGGCGACCCTACCCACTTTAGAAACACATGCCCTCAATTGGTTAACGTTATCAACACTCAAGCCCAATCAAGCCCAGTTAACCAAGTAAACCAAGAAAACCCAACCACTATGCCACCATCAGGAGGAAGAGTCTTCAATATCAACGCCAATCCTGTCGAAGATAATGACGGCCCAAACGAAGATACTCAGCTAGTTCTCTTCGCCGAAGATCCAGATTCAACTCCTGTCGTTTAGTTTTATGTTTTTCTTTATCACATGTGTAGACTGTTAGAGTAATTATGGTATATTATATATTATATATTGTTTTCAGTATATGCTTTTGCCGAGGCCGTAGCTCCCCATCCATCGAGGTTGAGTTTGATCCCCATTTTATTATGCGGTTGATCAGGGCGTGCCCGCACGTTCGGCTCCGTTTGATTGAGCCTTGAGCGCACAGACAATTTCATTATCAGTATCTTGTGGTTGTGGTGTTTGTAGTAGAGTCGCATCGAACTAACCATAACTTTTGGATAAAGTCAACGAAAATTTGACAAGGATATGGTGGATACGCCGATGGTACTTCCTATATATAAGTATTCTTGTCAAATGATCGGAGGCATTATCAGGCGGTTATGAGAGGTTCCATGCATAGGCTGATTGTGTGATGGTTGTTTAAATTAAGTTGTTCAATTCCAGTACATTCAATACGTTCGGCTCCGTTTGATTGAGCCTTGAGCGCACATACAATTTCATTCAATACGTTCGGCTCCGTTTGATTGAGCCTTGAGCGCACAGACAATTTCATTATCAGTATCTTGTGGTTGTGGTGTTTGTAGTAGAGTCGCATCGAACTAACCATAACTTGCGGATAAAGTCAATGAAAATTTGACAAGGATATGGTGGATACGCCGCTGGTACTTCCTATATATAAGTATTCTTGTCAAATGATCGGAGGCATTATCAGGCGGTTATGAGTGGTTCCATGCATAGGCTGTTTGTGTGGTTAAGTTATTCATTTTCAGTACATGCAATACGCTCGGCTCCACCCGATTGAGCCTTGAGCACACAATTTCAATTTCAGTACATTCAATACGTTCGGCTCCGTTTGATTGAGCCTTGAGCGCACATCCATTTCATTTTCAGTACATGCAATACGATCGGCTCCGTTAGATTGAGCCTTGATCGCACAGATATATTTCATTTCAGTATTTTATGATTGTTGTATTGGTTGTAGAGTTATAGGACTAATCATAATTCACTGATAAAACCAATGAAAATTTGACAAGAATATGGTGGATACGCCGCTGGTACTTCCTATATATAAGTATTCTTGCCAAAGGATCAGAGGTATTATCGGACGGTTATGAGAAGTTCTATGTAGGATTTATTAGTTTCTTGGTAACCAATCATAACTTGTGGATAAAACTAATGAAAATTTGGCAAGAATATGGTGGATACGCCGCTGGTACTTCCTATATATAAGTATTCTTGCCAAAGGATCAGAGGTATTATCAGGCGGTTATGAGAAGTTCCATGTAGGATTTAGTATTGCCTTGGTTGGAATTTGTGTTACATCTATATCACCATGTTATTTAAAGAGATTGGATTGTGTTCCATTTCTACATAAACTAACCTCTCCATCATAACAAACGAGAGAGGAACTTCCACCATTCAAACATATATGCTATCAGAATGTGGATTCAAATATTTGCTGTTGTGTTTATTCATGTTCAAATATCTGCTGTTGTGTTTATTCATGATCAAATATTTGCTGATGTGTTTATTCATGATCAAATATTTGCTGATGTGTTTATTCATGTTCAAATATTTGCTGATGTGTTCATTCATGTTTGAATATTAGCTGTTGTGCTTACTTATGTTCAAATATCAGATGTTGCGTTTTTATTTATGTTCCATGTAGATTGTAGTGTTAGAAGTTTTTGCCCTAGGATATAACCATACTTTCCCAAACGTATCTAAACTCTTATGCATGATATCATTTTAGCAAATCATTTCTGCTTATCAATACTTATACAGTAGGCAACAAAAAGCGATTCCTGAATAGGGTACTTAACCCTTACAAGGAACGTTACCGCCTCGAACAAAAAAAAAAAAAAAACTTAAGCCCTTATTTTGTTAAGCATACAACTGTCAAACAAAACATTACCATCCTTTTAGTCAAAATATATCATTATTTAAATTTCGGGACGAAATTTCTAAAAAGCAGGGGATACTGTAACATCCGTCAAAAACGGATTTACCAAACCCGCTCCGTTTATCAACCGAACAGTCAGTCAAAATTTTCGTTGCGAATTAAATGCCCAAAATATTTTTAAACGATCCGTAATCAATTATTATACAAGAATATATAATTAGTTTTTGAAAAACTGTTGAAAATCGCAAAATAAAAATAAAATGTTCTAGCCGGGTTTCGAACCCGGGTCAGTCCCGAATCGGTTCAAAGATTTAACACATAACACTGAACCACTGCGCCACTTGTTTTGTTTGTTCAATATTGAAATCATTTAATTGTTATAATGACTTTACGAATTCAAAACCGGCGCCCAAACAGTTCAGTCGTCGGAATCCCGGTAAACTCGCGAGTCTTAACTACAATTTACGTTATAACGTAAACCATTAACCAGATATCGGTTATAACCGATGTTTAAAGTCCGCGACCAAATTCATAACCGCCGGAAAATTTAAATAAACGAACACAGTCGGAATTCAGACCAAGTGCATTGACGATTTGCCTTATAAATTCACCCACAACCCACGACAAACACTTTCGCTCAAAATCACACCTTTTCTCGGCGTAATTCCACTCGCCGGAATAAATCTGTTCGTCGCCGGAAAACCGGTTTCCCCATTGCCGAGCTTTTCTGAACCTCCTAAGTTTATACCGAAGTCACCCTTACCTTTTCCAAGCTTTCCGGAGACTAGCTGCTATAAGGAACACGTCGCCGGAGGTGAATTCTGTCGCCGGAGTTTCTGCCGGAAAACAGAGGATCCAGTCGGTATACCTCTTTCACTTATTTTCTTTATCTTTTCACCTTTTCTCACCGTAACGAACTGAAACACACTAATAAACTGATAAAAATCTTGAACCAGTCGATTTCCGATTTCTGGTTCAAACTGGATGAAGAAGACGATGTAATTCGGTATCATATAAGTATAATATAAATCATGAAATTAATCGGGTTAGACACACAGTCCAGCGGTGGACTGTGTGCACATATAAAACGCAAAACGTCTCAAGTTCGAATCCCGTCTCACACACGCTGCCTTAATAAAATCCATTTTTTGCTTACTGAACCGGAGTCGCCTTAGATATATGTTAAGTATATTAATAACCGGAATAATAACCAAGTTAGACACACAGTCCAGCGGTGGACTGTGTGTTTGTTTATATCACAGGTCACGAGTTCGAGTCCGGTCTTCAGCACCGACTCGGACAATTATCTGTTCTTTTTAAATAAGGCAGAAAAGGAAATAACTAATTAGTATTTAAGTATAATAAAAATCGAATGATATAACATGTTGAACACACAGTCCAGCGGTGGACTGTGTGTTGGATTAAACCACAGGTCCCGGGTTCGAGACCTGTGGAGTGCATGACCGTTTCGCTTAAAATGTTTTTAAAATAAAAGGAATTTCGGTTTAATCTAATTAATATATATATATAATTAAAATCAGATATATAACGGGTTAGACACGTAGCTCAGTTGGTAGAGCTGCGTGCACGCGTACGGGAGGTCTCGGGTTCGAGCCTCACTCAGCACACAATAATATTCCATCGAACCGGTCAACGGTCAGGTCAACGGTCAACGGGCCGGTCAACGGTCAGAAAAAAATAATTTTTTTTATTATTTTTATTTAATTATTTTAATTAAAAATCAATTATAAATACTTAAAAATAACATTTTTAAGGTTAGAAAATAGCCTCAAACTCACAAAAATACACCCAACAATCCTACTAAAATAGTTTAATAAAATCCGTTTACTTACCAAACCATAATGCGATTTATCTAGGTTAAATCTCACTCGTGGTTAAAACCACTTCGCGTGCATTCAACGTCATCAACCGAACGCACCCACTGTGAGTGAATCTTACAACTCCCCCTTTTAAATTACACGTTTTGGGGTGTGTCATGTGTTATGAAAATAATTAACTTATTTATTTAAACTTGTGCCATACCACATCATGACCTAAACTTAGATTGTTTTTATTGTTGTGATTTACTTATCTCCTTTTGTCAAGTTATATGAAACTCATACATTAAGCCCATCAGTTCCTCGTGGGAGACGAGTAGAACATCGCGTGCTTCACATCAAATTCATTATTGTCCACGTGTGCATCATTGAGTTTACATTGTTTGTAGTTGTGTTATTCATTTTATCATGTTTATGCAATTCATTCATCAGGCCCCTCAGTTCCTCGTGAGAGACGAGTTGAGCATCGCGTGCCTCTAATTGTTCCATTATTGTTCATGAGTGTTTCATTTAATATTTTATGATTGCTGATCAAGATACATCTATTTTTACTCATGTATGGTTGTGCACATATTTCATAATCAATATAAATAAATATGTTCAAATGTTTTTCCATAGGATTCACTCGCCAACATTATGTTGACCCAAAAACCTTTTTACACATGATACAGGTGAACAGGTTGAAGCAAGGAAAAACATAGGATATGCCTTAGAAGAGAACAAAGAAGTTTAGATTGTTAGTTAGATCATGTTGTAGCAATCATTGTAAATTTCCATTTAATTTGTATTAATGAATATGAAACGCTTAATAAATGTCATGAGCTTTGATGATAACCCAATCATGCCCCGATCACCTTTTCCACTGCGGGTCGGGGTGTGACATTTTGCTGCATATTTGTATGAATTTAAGAACACTACAGAGTTTATTTTTTTTTATTTCAGTTTGGACCATTTTCTTTGGGTTTAAGACTCTGTTTCAACCGTTGAAACTACTCAAACCGGCTATCGACTTGGTCTCATGGTCGGCTTGTAGAAAAAAATGGATGGTTTTGAAATTCTTTAAGCTATACAGGTCGGTTTGGTTCAACGTTTACTGTTTAGATTGTAACCAGCCGAAAAAACTTAACCGAACCGGATTGTTGAATTGTGGGTTGTGTAATTTTTACCTTGGTATGTACTCTACACTAGGTTGTGCATTTTGCAATGTCTTTAACCTTAAGGATTAAAGTCCAACTTATGAGTTGCAGAAGCAACAGGCAACACTTTGATGGTCTTCGCAGACCCAACTTCGGCTCATGCAATTCAACTCGTTCTTCGCAGACCCAACCAGCTCCGTCTTCTTCTATTGGCACATGAAAACTAATTGAGATTAGAATATGTTTTGTAAGTTGCTCATCTGTATTCTGTAGCAAATTGTTAACTTTCTGAAATTATATATGCTAATTGTTAAACAAATCAATCCATCTAGGACTTTGTAATAAGGTTCCTGTCATTTTACATTCACTGATTCAAATGTGTGCAATCCTGGCTCAGGACCGAAACCGAATTTGGCAGAAAAATAAGACTTGAGGACCAAACCATTAAGGGTCGGGACGGTTTCGGGTTTATCGGGCCAGTTTGGATTCTGGTTCAGGTAAGGACTGGTTTTATATGTAATACACATTAATACAAAATGTTTTAATATATTCTATATGTTTTACCTCTTCCTAAATTCATCTTTGATGTTGTGACTCCTATGCACACGTGGAGTTAGTTATTGTGTCATTTTCTAGTATAGTGGTGGGCCATTGTTGTGTCATGTAAGTTTATAATGATATATTTTAGTTCCTTGTCAGCTTGTTATCATATTATTTATATTTGTAGGAATTATTCCAGGAATTTGTCTCATTCTCTTGTGTTCTTTTCTTTCCCTCTGTTAATGATTTGATACTCGTTTTATCCATCGCAGATCACTGATAAAACTAAACTAAATACCTCTGCTTCTGTAAGGTTCTCCGGTCCGGTCAACTCCTCAATAACCTCATAGTCAACCAGGTATCTGTCAAACCTATTGAAAACACATAAATCACAATTGCTGTTTGATTTTTAAGGAACAAATGTAAGTCAGTTTTCAAACAGGTCTGGACCGAGCGGGCAGTGGGTAAACTCGGGTCGGACCTGCCTGCGTTTGTTTGACCTTGGGGTGTAGATGAGCCGGTGAGCTTGTTCCAAGCTCTATTTATAAATCCCGGCTCCTGCTTGGCTCGTTTATTATGTATTTATTAGTTAATTACATTTTTATTAATTTTCTAATATTTTAATTATAAGTTTTAGTTTTTCTATATAACATAATATCTATTGTTTTGTCATAAATTTACATATAATTTAATTATTATATATTTCTATCTAGTGTATTAAAATTTATATAAAAAATAATAGAATTGTTTAAGCTCGAACTCATTAAGTGAAGTTTGGGCTTGGGCCCGGGCTCATTTTTTTAAACCGGCTTATTTGTAGGCTCGAGCTCGTATAAGTTCGGCTAAATTTGAGCTTTTAGTGAGCCGATCTCGAATAGCTAACAAGCGGCTTGGCTCGTTTACACCCCTAGTTTGGCCTAGTTCTAGGTCGGCCTAATACTTGTTCACCCCATGTAACATTTGTTTTGGTCCTTTATAATAGTTTTCATGTTAGAATTATGGAACTGATTAACGGGACGCATAAAGCATCCAAGTTTGCACCTGAAGATGTTATTAGCAATATGCCAGATGATGTTGTAACTCATATTCTGGAGCGCTTGCCATTACAAGATGCAGTGAGGACTGGTATCTTGTCGAGAAACTGGAGGTCTAAGTGGACTATGCTTAGCCAACTCATATTTGATGACAACTTCTTTGAGTATTTATTAGAAATAGCAGGCGAAAATAATTATGGGAGTATTATAAGCAGCCTTATTCCTCATCTTAAAGGTGCCATAACAAAGTTCGTCCTCTACATAGAACAGCGCATGTTGGATGATGAAGATATTAACCATTGGATTTTGATCTTGTCCAAAAATGGAATCAAGGATCTCACTTTATGTAAGGAGAATGGGCCGCGACTTAAGTTGCCTAAAAATCTCTTCTCTTGTTCAGAGTTGACACATTTGAAGCTTGTTTCGTGTTGTTTTGATCCTCCCACGAGCTTTCATGGTTTTCCGAATCTATGCAATGGTATTATGTTATCAAGAATAGATCTATGCAATGGTATTATGTTATCATGCGCTTTCGAAATGATTAGGAGCTTCCCGAATTTGGAGAGCCTTGAAATAGCAGCAAGTTATTGGGTATGTATCGTACTGCTCGTCTTATATTATCATGCATTTGAATATGCTAATTAATGTTGCAGGATGATTCATCGACACCTGGAAATTGTTCTCTGGAGGTAGACTACAACCCAATGCGGTTGTTGCAGCTTCGGAGTGTGGTGTTTACCTATTTGAAAGGTTCGGAGAATGAAGTACGTTTGATAAAGTATTTACTTGCGTGTTCCCCTTTCCTGAAAAAGCTCGTTATTCATCCCCACTCGTGTCTAGCGTCCGATGAAAAGTTGATATTTGCTATGAAGTTGTTGAAGCTCCATCGAGCCTCCCCCGTAGCTGTTATTTATCTCTGCTGGTTTTAGTTGTTTTGAACTTGTCGCTGTAAATTTCTCTCGAAACACGATTATCTTTTTCCGCACACGGATAACATATTGGTTTGGCTCCGTTATACAAACTTTGAGTTATAAATAATATTGTTATTTTTATAATGACAATCACAAATTTCTTTATCCTGTTTTTACCCATTTTTTATTATAGAAATGCATTTAATTATTTTACATGAAAAACACGAGAAAAGATCATTCTGATTTGATTCTTAACTATGTTTATACTGAGAATTTCCAAGTTCTGTTTTACGTTGGCTTTGTTGACTACAAACATGTTAAATGTCAAACTTGTCTAGTTTTAGACCTTGAAAAACTTCTTTGCGTTAAAGAATATTAATTGCAAGCAGGAATGATGTCTTTTGTTATTTTATCTTTTTATAATCTCATTTCTTTTGATACAGAAAAGACCCACCGGTTGTTGTATTATATTTCTACATAGTGGCGGATCTAGAATATAGTTATAGGGGTAGCGTTCTAATTCTTTTAGCACACTTCATACAAATATAATGGGCAACATAATTTCTTTTTTTCAAGGGGTAACTAAATCGAGAAAAAAAAAAGTCGTTTTTTGAACACTACCGACAAGCGACTAAGGGGTAGCGGAGGCTACCCCTAAGCCCCATGTATGTCCGCCCCTGTTTCTACATCTAGAATCCGACTTTTATCATGAATGACTATGACCAAAAAATGACTAAAAAGGGGAAAAGAGACAAAAATTAAAGCATAAATATCGTTTGATTAATCGTTATGTTTGTCATCGAACATGTTTTTATAAGATTTAGACATTTAGTGCAAACAAAACCATACACATATATGAGTTGCCGAGAAAAACATTCAGAAAATATATTTGGTAAAAAGAGAATTTAAATAGGCTGTTAAATAGAAAAAAAGGTGGATTAAAAAAGGAGAAATGATTTGTAACTTGTAAAAAGCAATCATGGATTAAAAAGGAGAAAACTTTGTGTAAGAATAAAAAGCAATCATGTTATTATAGGTGTAGAAAATCCAATTTGGGCTTAAACTGGGCCAGTTCACAAACTGAACCCACCCAAACTGATTAGGCCCAAATTTGTTTGGGTCAAATCAGTACCGGTTTTAGGGTTGAAAACTTAAACCAAATTGGGGTTCAAAACCAGTTTTAACATTTAAACTGTTTTTTTATCGGTTTTTTAAGCGGGCTCAAACCGGTTTAGGTTAGAACATATTCTAAACACACAGATCCCAAACCTACAGGTTGGACCCAAACAGGTTTGGGCTTAACTAGTTTTTTATCTTGGGGCGGGTAATTCTCGACCCGGACCCTAACCTGTTTTTTTTAAACGAAAGGGTTGAATCAATATCTTACAAAAGATTGATTATAAAGATCCCTGTTATAATCATTTCTGGGCCATATTTTTGTTGGGCTGATGTGCTCTATATTGGGCTAATGCTAAACAATAGAAGCCTTTTTCATCTAACGATTTAGCCCATAATAACTTGCCATAAATGACCCAAATAAAAATTAAAAAACAACATCATTCCACGGTGATCTATCAATTCAAGGATCTAATTTATGATTTATACGTCTTATTGTTGGACTCGTTTTTAAGAGATGTTTTTGGTGGTTGTTTTTTCTCAAAGACACCAAAAAACAAACTAGTGGTGGGACAGTGTACTTTTAGGAACTAAAAAGTGCATGACATTGTGCCACGTCACTCTTACGTAAAGCAATAAGCTGTAACTAATCCACCCTCTTAGCTATCATATTGTGATTTAACTAACCAGTTTTATAAAAAAGGGTATTTATATTAAAAATAAAACCTAAACTAATCTAAAAGTGGTTGAGGTGTATTTTTTTATTGGGTTTGGACTTAGGAAATTAATTGGGTTGGTGAAGTGGGTATGAGGGCGTTAAGGGGCTAAGTGATGGTGTTGTTATGGTTTCGCGGTGGTTTTTTGGTTAAAATGGTGGTGATGTGGTAGGGGCGCCACCTCACAACGGATAGTCTTTTAACATATATAATATATATGGAGAGGAGTGGTTAAAAATTTTAAATAGATGGTTGTATAACTTTAGTATATTTGTCATTAAAAATATATTCAAATTAAAAAACAAATAATGTAATTTAAGAAAAGGCACTGCATTTGAGTATGTGCATATGGATGGTTTATGACTGTCATGGCTATCTATTCCATCAAAATATGTTTATGTTTATGTTTATGTTTATGTATATGTTGAATATATGTCTACTTGTTTGTT
>CAMTDV010000469.1:0-24795 GCA_947069175.1 Scalesia atractyloides | reverse complement strand
AATTTGTAAGATTCACTCACATTGGGTGCGTTGGATTGGAGATGGTGAGATGCGCACGAATTAGATGAGCGGACAGCAAGAAATACTAACCTAAATAATAACGGAAAAATCTATTAAACGAGTGGATTTTATTAAGGGTTTTAATGAAATTTTTAGATATATTTTTGTGAGTTCAAGGCCATTTTCTATCTTTAAAAATGTTATTTTTAAGTATTTTTAATTGATTTTTAAATTAAATTAAATAAATTAAAATATAAAAAAAATTGTTTATTTAGTGTTGACCGTTGACCGTTGACCGTTGACCGGTTCGGTCAGCGAATTAATCTGCGCCGGGTTAGGCTCGAACCCGAGACCTCCCGTTCGCGTGCACGCAGCTCTACCAACTGAGCTACGTGTCTAACCCGATATAATCTTGTTTTTATTTATACTTATACACTTATTCAGTTCACCCGGAATTCTCTTTAATTTCAAAAACATTTTAATTCATCGGACCGGTGTAAGTGACGGGTTTCGAACGCGCGACGTATGGTTCATGTTGCACACAGTCCACCGCTGGACTGTGTGTCTAACCCGGTTATTATCTCGGTTTTTATTATACTTAACAACTATCTGAGTTAACCCGGTTTAGTTTTTGATCAAAAAGGCATTTTATTACACAAGGTGTGCGTGGAGCAGGGATCGAACTCGGGACGTGTATGGTTTTTGTTTGCACACAGTCCACCGCTGGACTGTGTGTCTAACCCGTTTATAATTCCGATTTTAATTAACCTTATATCATCACTGAACTCGTCTTCTTCATTACAAATGCAGACATCAATCAAACAACCGATACGCGATTAATTTAGTTAATGAACATGATGTCCAGTTTGAATGCATTGAACCGAAAAGTTTGGGGAAAGAAGATACCGAACAGGTCGTCTTCTTCAGAGAATCCGGCGAAACTTGTCGGCTCTGTTTTTGGAACCTTCGGCTGTGAGAATCAATTAACAGGTTTAAGGGATTAGATGTGAAATTGAACTAATGAGTATTGATTATCAGTACGTTGGAATGAGCATCCCGGTAATCAACGAGTTTCCGACAACTCCAGAAGTTTTCCGGCGAAAACAGAAAGTCCAGCAATGTCGTCTGTGGTTGATTATGAGCGATGGATTAATGTTAGTAAGGTTCTAACAATTGATTGAAACCGTAAAGTAGAAGTATTTTACCGGTTTGAGTTGAATACGGTTTTCCGGCGACTTTTGCAGAAAATTCCGGCGAGCTGTTTTAGGCGTTCTGATGGTCTGAAAATGCGACGAAATTGAAATGGAGTATTGGTATGATATCTCTGAATCGCGAGAGTGGTCTGAAGTTTGTGTAATTCCGGACTTGATGATTTTTCGGTTTTAAAAACCGACAATGATGAGTCTTTAAGTTTAATCAATTTCCGATTGATTAAAAACCGTCGGTGCATCGGTTATAAACTGAATGTGGGGATAAACAACGAAATGACGATTGGTTTGCCGATTACCGTTTCTCAGATAGCGCAACCGGTTTCACTGGGTTTGTGTATAAATTTCGTTTGTTTTTCTAGAGTTAGCAGAAAACACAATGTGGCGGAGTGGTCTTGGGAGTGAGTGTTAAGTTGTTGAAGGGTGTCCTGGCTGACCCGGGTTCGAGTCCTGGCAGCGTTATAATTTTTTTATTTATTTTATTTCAACTTTTCATCAAATATAATTTTTATAGTTTAGTTTATTTATTAGTTATGTATTGTTTTAAATCAAAATAATCATAAATATTCGACATAACTTTTATAACTTGATATTCGATTACAAAACGGAGCGGGTTTTGAAAACCCGATTTTTACAAATGTTACAGTATCCCCTACTTTTAGGAATTTCGTCCCAAAATTTAAGTAGTTGAAGTAGTAGGAAAAAGATGCGGGTATTTTTCACACATTGAGTCTTCACGTTCCCAAGTAAACTCAGGTCCCCGTTTCGACTCCCAGCGTACCCTAACAATTGGAATGCGACTTCGTCGAAGACGCTTCTCCCCGTAGTCCATGATCTCCACTGGTCTTTCAATAAAATGCATAGATTCATCAATCTGGATATCTTCCAGTGGAATATGGAGATTCTCATCAGCGAGGCACTTCTTCAAGTTCGACACGTGGAATGTGGGATGAATCCTGTTGAGTTCTTCTGGTAGGTCAAGCTTGTATGCTACAGGACCTACTCTTTCGAGTATCTTGAAAGGTCCTACGTAACGATGTGCTAGCTTCCCCTTTTGACCAAAACGAACTACTCCCTTCCACGGTGATACTTTTAAAAGCACATGATCACCAATGTTAAACTCAAAGGGCTTCCGTCGTTTATCTGCATAACTCTTTTGACGACTTTGAGCCGCTAGAAGATTGTTTCGAATTTGATGGATCTTGTCTGTGGTTTCTTGGATCAATTCTGGACCAGTAATTTGTGCTTCCCCAATTTCGTGCCAACATACAGGAGATCGGCACTTACGACCATATAAGGCTTCAAAAGGTGCCATGCCGATGCTCGAATGATAGCTGTTGTTGTACGAAAATTCTACTAATGGTAGGTGGGCGTCCCAATTTCCCTTGAAGTCTATGACACATGCTCTAAGCATATCTTCAAGAGTTTGAATGGTGCGCTCAGACTGTCCATCAGTTTGAGGATGATAGGCGGTACTGAGATCTAATCGTGTGCCCATAGCGGATTGTACTGCTTGCCATGTTCGTGAGGTGAAACGACCATCACGATCAGAAATAATACTTAAAGGTACCCCATGCCGGCTTACGATTTCGTTGATATAAATACGCGCAAGCTTTTCGTTCTTGAAATCTTCGCGGATAGGAATAAAGTGAGCTGATTTTGTAAGTCGGTCTATAATCACCCATATAGTGTCATACCCACCAGACGTGCGAGGTAACCCGGTAATGAAATCCATGGTTATATTTTCCCACTTCCATACAGGTATTTCCGGTTGAACTAGAAGTCCTGTGGGTCTTTGGTGTTCAGCCTTCACCTTGGAACATGTGAGACACTTGGAAACAAAAACGGCAATATCCTTCTTCATTCCAGGCCACCAATAGGTGTATCGTAGGTCTTGATACATCTTATCGGCTCCTGGGTGTATAGAATATCGCGTTTTGTGAGCTTCATTTATAAGAGTTTCACGAAGATTGTTGTGGTTAGGAATCCAGATACGATCTAGGTAATACAGAATACCGTCTGATTTAGTTTCAAGTTTTAGCTCGGCTCCACAGGACATCTCCTTTCGTACATCTTCTTCTGTTATTGAAACGTGTTGGGCTTCTCGAATTTGATCTTTAATGTCGGTTATAATTTGCGAACATAGAAGATGAATGGAGTTCGCATAACCCTTTCGACTAAGTGCATCAGCCACCACATTTGCTTTACCAGGGTGGTATCTAATTTCACAGTCGTAATCATTCAGAAGTTTGACCCATCTTCGTTGCCTCATGTTTAACTCTTTTTGATTGAAGATATGTTGAAGACTCTTGTGGTCAGTGTATATTTCACACTTAGTACCATAGAGATAATGTCTCCATATCTTAAGAGCGAATACAACGGCTCCGAGCTCTAGGTCATGAGTGGTGTAGTTCTTTTCATGTGTCTTGAGTTGTCTCGAGGCATAAGCTATGACTTTTCCTCTTTGCATGAGAACGCAGCCTAATCCTTGCCCTGACGCGTCGCAATAGACTACAAAATCATCACAACCTTCAGGAAGAGTGAGGATTAGTGCATCACAAAGTTTTTGTTTAAGAGTTTGAAAAGCTTCTTCTTGCTTGGATCCCCATACGAAAGGCTTTCCCTTATGAGTTAAAGCCGTGAGTGGCACAGCAATGCGAGAGAAGTTTGAAATGAACCGACGATAGTAGCCAGCTAGTCCAAGAAAAGATCTTACTTCAGTTGGTGTACGTGGAGCTTGCCATTCTTGAACTGCTTTGATCTTTGAAGGGTCAACATGTATTCCCTTGTCATTGACCACATGCCCGAGGAAATGCACCTCTTTTAACCAGAATTCACATTTGGAGAACTTGGCATAAAGCTTTTCCTTTTCTAGAAGTGCAAGAACGAGTCGAAGATGACGCTCATGATCAGCTTTAGATTTTGAATAGATAAGAATATCGTCGATGAAAACTATAACAAATCGATCAAGGTAAGGTTTGCAGACTCTGTTCATTAGGTCCATGAAGACAGCTGGTGCGGTGGTTAATCCAAACGGCATAACCATTAATTCATAGTGGCCATAACGAGTTCGAAAAGCAGTCTTAGGGACGTCTTCTTCATGCACTCTAAGTTGATGATAGCCAGATCGAAGATCGATTTTTGAAAAGCAGCTGGCACCTTGTAGTTGGTCAAGAAGATCATCAATGCGAGGTAAAGGATAGCGATTCTTGATGGTTAACTTGTTGAGCTCCCTGTAGTCGATGCACATACGAAAAGATCCATCTTTCTTCTTTACAAAAAGGACAGGTGCACCCCAAGGCGACGAGCTAGGACGTATGAATCCCTTGTCAGTCAACTCTTGCAATTGACTGGCTAGCTCTTGCATTTCAGAGGGGGCTAACCTATATGGAGACTTTGCAACTGGTGTAGCACCAGGTATAAGATCAATACGGAATTCGACGTCTCTAACTGGAGGAAGTCCTGAAATGTCGTCAGGAAAAACTTGTGGGAAGTCTTTTACTACAGGAATGTCTTCAAGTTTCTTCTCCATGGTTCCCTTTTTGATGATATGAGCTAAAAACGCGACATAATTCTTGCGAAGATATTTTTGAGCTTGAAGACAAGACATTAAGCTGAGCCCTTTCGACGAGGTTTCTCCAATGATTCGAAGAGTCTGACCGTTTGAAAGAGGAATACGAATAAATTTTTCACGACATACAACTTCCGCCTGATGTTGATTGAGCCAATCCATACCGATTATGATGTCAAAACTTCCCAGCTTCATAGGAATAAGGTCGACTGAGAAATCATGATCGTTTAACGTGAGTGTACAGTTGCGTAAAATAGAGTCTAATGAAACTGGTTTCCCGTCCGCAACTTCTACCGTTATGGATTCCGTGAGCTTATCCCGATTTTTGCTTAATATAGGTTCAAACTCTAAAGACACAAAACTTCTATCCGCACCAGTATCAAATAATATAGATGCATATCTACCATTTATAAGGAACGTACCGTTGACCACATTGCCGTCAGCTCTGGCCTGGTTAGCGTTGATATTGAAAGCTCTCCCTCTTGCAGGTGGGGGAGCTTGGTTTGCTTGGTTCACTGGGTTGGCTTGGGCCTGAGCATGAATAATATTAACCAGCCTTGGACATGTGTTTCTGAAATGACTCGGGTCGCCGCAATTGAAGCAAGCCCGCATAGGTTGGCCCATAGGATAATTGGGTTGGTAGTATGTTTGGGCTAAATGTTGGGTGGGTGGAAATGGTAGGGGTTGTTGGGCTTGACCCATTAACTGTTGGTGGGTTTGGGTTAAAGGTTGGTGTCGGTTTGTTCGTTGAGGCATGCGGCAGTTTTGAACAGTATGTCCTGCGCGACCGCAGCCGGTGCAGTATTGGCAAGGATGATCAGGGGAATGGTGATATTGGCAACGGTTACATTTTGGTAACGGGCCTGTGTAGGGTCTTCTGTATGGTGTGGGTGAAGGAGTGACTTGAGTAATGGGTGCAGCAGGAATAGGGGTGTTGGTTTGGGTAACAGCAAAATTTCTGGTGTTACGCTTCCTCTTGTTAGCAAACTTAGAGGAAGGAATGGGGTGGTTTGAAGTTTGTCCCTCAACAGGGGCTTTCTTCTTCTCTTCTTTGAACTTCCCGTTGCGAATTCGGTTTTCGGTCAGTTCAGTTGCTAACTCCATAGCAGCTTCAAGTGTTACTGGTGAAACGCTGAGAACTGAATCTTGGATTTTCGAGGGAAGTCCTCGAATATAATGCTCGATCAGACGATAGGTTGGAGTGAATAAATTTGGAACCATTTGCTTCAACTCCAAGAACCTCTTGTTGTAGGTAGAGTGATCACCCTCCTTTTGCTTTAGAGCATGAAATTCATCCTCCAACTTCTTAATTTCACTTCTAGGACAGAAACGCCTAGTCATGATTTCCCTTAACTCCTCCCAAGTTAAGGCCATCGCATCTTCAGTTCCCCTCTTCCCTTTCTCAGTATTCCACCAAGTGAGAGCTACTCCAAGTAGTCTCCCGGTGGCGTATCGAACCTTGCGATCCTCAGGACAATCGCAGTTTAGGAAGGTGTTTTCCATCTCCTCGAACCAATGTAGGAGAGCAGTGACACCCTCGGTCCCTTCAAATTTAGGAGGATCACAGGACTTAAAATGTTTGTAAGAGCACTTGTTGATAGGAGGGTTGTCGATGTTCTGATCCTGTTGTTGTGGAGGGTTAGTAGGATTTGTAGCAAGGGCTTGTTGTACTTGGACCACAATGTCAGGAAGTATCGTGGCCATTTGTTTCGCGATCTGGGTGGCCAAACGTTCCTGAGACCTTCCCGATCTTTTACCCCTTCGTTGCTGTCTAGACGACATCCACAGAATCATAAAATGAGAAGATTGTGAGTTTATGGTGTCTTTTTAGGTGTCATGTGTCTTTAAGAAAATGAAAATAACATAAATATCAATAATGCAACTACATCCATAGGATGTCTTGGGTTCGCTCATGTTGGGCCTCAAATGTCCCCCATACCTTCACCTAGATAGTCATGTGGGCACCCATGGCTATTGGCTTGGTAGGATTCACATTAGTATTGGCAATTTAACACTCGCATCCCCCGAATGCAAACCACAAAATATGTTCATGAGATGTTTGGTCGGAACGTGTCCAGGCGTAGACACAATGACAACTCAAAGTGGGGTTAGCTCACACGACGTTTGGTATAGCATGCTTTGGCCTAATAGGTACTTCGTACTCTCATCGTTAGTCCCCAGGTAGGCAAACTGGTCCTTTATTTTGGATTTATACGAATGCCAGCCTAGACAGGACGTTCCGACTACCGGTACTGGTACCCTTCCAGTTACTACATGCCCGTCATGAGAACTCACTTTGATGAGATTTGAAAACACGAAAATCATTGTAAAAGAAATCATGATGTGGTGTGTGCTTTCATGGATGTGATATGTTATGAGCATACGTTTCATGATAGGCATTATATGATAATACATACTTATGAACATGCTTGTACAATATCAAATGTAACATTTAACATAAAACATATAAACATCATGAAATTTGGCATGTAACACACAAAAATCTTAATAGTTTCTAATCGACTATAGTATAGGCTCTAAGGGTCTAATAACCTATCCTATATCCCTATAGTCATGGCTCTGATACCAATCTGTCACCCCCCGACCCGCAGCGGAATAAGAGTCGGGGCATAATTGGGTTATCACCAAAGCTCATGACATTTACTAATATGTTTCATATTTAATAAAGTCAAAGTTACATTTCAAAAATCCAAACATGTTCATTCAATACAAGGAAAATAAGCCAAGCATAACAATCCCAACACTAAATCGTTTTATTCTTCTAGTCCAAGTCCTATGTGTTCCTAGCTGCTGCTGCTTCACCTGTATCATGTGTAAAATGGGGGTTTTTGGGTCAACATAAGTTGGCGAGTGAAACTTATTAGATAAACATTTATTAAAGAATTTATGGTTAGTTTATAAATGAAAAATTATGTATAATCATAGATGAGCAAATGTAAATAATCAAGTAATGGCAAATAGCAGTCACAACTATAACATACAATAACACATGGCAGCATACATGAACATACCAACATCATACTGTAAATAACATAAATGAAACTGTGCGATCAAGGCTCAATCAAACGGAGCCGATCGTATTGCATGTACTGAAAATGAAACTGTGCGATCAAGGCTCAATCGAACGGAGCCGATCGTATGTGGGCACATCAGGTTCAACCGCATAATAAAATGGGGAACATGCTCAACGCTCATAATGTAATGGGGAGCGGCGGCCTATGAAATTGCATATACTGAATAATAAATTGCATCCAATAATAACTACTTAACAGCAACAAACTGAATACACATGTTCATGATATGATGTATGCACAATGGTTTAGTTATAATATATATATACAAAGACACATGATACACCCCAAAACGTGATTAAAACGGGGAATTTGTAAGATTCACTCACATTGGGTGCGTTGGATTGGAGATGGTGAGATGCGCACGAATTAGATGAGCGGACAGCGAGAAATACTAACCTAAATAATAACGGAAAAATATATTAAACGAGTGGATTTCATTAAGGGTTTTAATGAAATTTTTAGATATATTTTTGTGAGTTCAATGCCATTTTCTATATTTAAAAATGTTATTTTTAAGTATTTTTAATTGATTTTTAAATTAAATTAAATAAATTAAAATATAAAAAAATTGTTTATTTAGCGTTGACCGTTGACCGTTGACCGGTTCGGTCAGCGAATTAATCTGCGCCGGGTGAGGCTCGAACCCGAGACCTCCCGTTCGCGTGCACGCAGCTCTACCAACTGAGCTACGTGTCTAACCCGATATAATCTTGTTTTTATTTATACTTATACACTTATTCAGTTCACCCGGAATTCTCTTTAATTTCAAAAACATTTTAATTCATCGGACCGGTGTAAGTGACGGGTTTCGAACGCGCGACGTATGGTTCATGTTGCACACAGTCCACCGCTGGACTGTGTGTCTAACCCGGTTATTATCTCGGTTTTTATTATACTTAACAACTATCTGAGTTAACCCGGTTTAGTTTTTGATCAAAAAGGCATTTTATTACACAAGGTGTGCGTGGAGCAGGGATCGAACTCGGGACGTGTATGGTTTTTGTTTGCACACAGTCCACCGCTGGACTGTGTGTCTAACCCGTTTATAATTCCGATTTTAATTAACCTTATATCATCACTGAACTCGTCTTCTTCATTACAAATGCAGACATCAATCAAACAACCGATACGTGATTAATTTAGTTAATGAACATGATGTCCAGTTTGAATGCATTGAACCGAAAAGTTTGGGGAAAGAAGATACCGAACAGTCGTCTTCTTCAGAGAATCCGGCGAAACTTGTCGGCTCTGTTTTTGGAACCTTCGGCTATGAGAATCAATTAACAGGTTTAAGGGATTAGATGTGAAATTGAACTAATGAGTATTGATTATCAGTACGTTGGAATGAGCATACCGGTAATCAACGAGTTTCCGACAATTCCAGAAGTTTTCCGGCGAAAACAGAAAGTCCAGCAATGTCGTCTGTGGTTGATTATGAGCGATGGGTTAATGTTAGTAAGGTTCTAACAATTGATTGAAACCGTAAAGTAGAAGTATTTTACCGGTTTGAGTTGAATACGGTTTTCCGGCGACTTTTGCAGAAAATTCCGGCGAGCTGTTTTAGGCGTTCTGATGGTCTGAAAATGCGACGAAAATGAAATGGATTATTGGTATGATATCTCTGAATCGCGAGAGTGGTTTGAAGTTTGTGTAATTCCGGACTTGATGATTTTTCGGTTTTAAAAACCGACAATGATGAGTCTTTAAGTTTAATCAATTTCCGATTGATTAAAAACCGTCGGTGCATCGGTTATAAACTAAATGTGGGGATAAACAACGAAATGACGATTGGTTTGCCGATTACCGTTTCTCAGATAGCGCAACCGGTTTCACTGGGTTTGTGTATAAATTTCGTTTGTGTTTCTAGAGTTAGCAGAAAACACAATGTGGCGGAGTGGTCTTGGGAGTGAGTGTTAAGTTGTTGAAGGGTGTCCTGGCTGACCCGGGTTCGAGTCCCGGCAGCGTTATAATTTTTTTATTTATTTTATTTTAACTTTTCATCAAATATAATTTTTATAGTTTAGTTTATTTATTAATTATGTATTGTTTTAAAATAATCATAAATATTCGACATAACTTTTATAACTTGATATTCGATTACAAAACGGAGCGGGTTTTGAAAACCCGATTTTTACAAATGTTACAGTGAGGTTAGAAAACTCTTAACGGATGACTAACTTATCTTTAGGGGATTTTCATAGACATTTATCAATAGAGCGTTAAAGAACAATTTTAGGTGGTTAAAGTGTGTTTATCGTTTTAACTTTCCGAAGAGTTGTCATGTTAGGATTCCCGAAAGGGATACTAATTGTCTTTGAAAAATGGAAAATTGACCAAGTGACTTAGTGGCATATCCGACTTAATTAACATATTCCGGTTGTTCATAAAGCAAGGCGATATTTATATTTTTCATATTTGGAGTCTATTATTTTACAAAAAGAAAAAGAAACAAAAAACTTATGTTTTAGTCATTTACTAGTTTAAACACTTAATCAACCTATCTTTTCTACCGGTAGAATAATTACAAAGGTTTAGTACTTATGCTTCCGCCCGCATCCATGGATCGATACTTGGTTCTTACCGATACTTTACTACATATATGACGGGGTACACTTGCCCTTTCGTGTGTGTTTTAATCTTGAAGTATAACTCTTTTTTATAAATTTAAAACCGAATCGTGTGTAAAATTCATTGTAAAAATATGTATATACACGCACACGTCATGGGGGCACTTCAACACCGGGTGCTTCACCCAGGGTTGGCGTGGGGGCTAGCGTTGCCCCTTTGGCGTGGGAATTAAGCCTGACGTGGGGCGGGGGTTGGGTGACATGGTTGGCTTTGGTTGGCTACTTTACGTTGGCCACGCCAAGCTAGCCACGCCACACCACGCCCCTCCACACCCCACCTTTTTTGGGTTGGTCTGGTTGAGCCCACGTCCGCCACGTGTCATGCAAAACCCCAAACCCAAGCCCCCCCCCCCCCCCAACACCCCGCGGTCTAACAATATGTGTAGCAAGCGCAACTTGGGCATAAATGGGAATTAAAAACCATGATATTTTGTTAGGTTGTGGGTGTGCAGGGAGGGAGATGGAGAAGCCACGTCGGCCGGCCCGAATAAAACTGAATATCGTCACACACCAAGCACGAGGAAGGTGTTGGTGTGGCCACCCGAGGCTGCTAGCGGGTGGTGCCATGGCGGTGGTTTAATTATAGTTTTTTTCTTAATTATTAAACAGTGACGGACCCATAAATTCTTTTCATGGGGGCGAAAATTTTAATGGTTGTCTATATTAAATATAAAAAAGGTTTCGGCCCTTTAAATTACCTCTTGTCGAGTCGGATCCTATAATAAAACAATAAAACTAAATTAAATTTCAAACATGTTAAAAGATTATTTCAATCTTCATCGGAAAGTCACAATAGAAGTGCAATATTAATAAAATAAATGATTATTTTATTTATTTTATTAGTATTAAGTATCTCAAATTCACAATAGAAGTGCAATATCCAGTAAAATAGAAACCATAAAGTTATAAACCATAAGGTTATAATGTAGATGATATAAGCCTAAATACTTTAATTAACTAAATAATAGTTATAGTTAAATTCACACTTCATTTAACAAATGGTGTCTATCTTTTTATATTTCGAGATATATGTGGGGTTTAGGCTTGGGTTGGGGGCGTTGCTAGCCAAGCAACGCCACTTTAGCCATACCGGGCCAATATGGGTAGCGGCGCTGCCCCGCTGGCATCGCTTGGAAGCCTGGCGTTGGGCGGGTTAGGTCGACGACGTGGCTGGCTATGATTGGCTAGGCGAAGGTGACCGTTTGGGTTAGCCGTTACCCAACGGCTATATTTAAAAAAATTCTTTTTAAATACCTATACACACTCACCCTTTTTTTAAAATTTTTACCACTTTTCTACCTTTCACCTTCTTCAATCTCCATACTTTTTATAAATCCAAACCACTTAATGCATCCATCTAATCGAAACCTCGACCCGAACAACCCCTTTGCTTTCCAAGAGAGCCCGAACCCTAGCCCGCCACAAAACCGCCAATGACAAAACCCGCCCCAATTAGCCCTTACCCATCCACAAGGTTTTATATACTCACCTTGTCTCGAGCTAGCTGGAATCGCGTCGTATTTAGGGGGCGTGTTTTCCCGAATTTCCATATGACGAATCATCTATATCCCAAATAACCTCTCCCAACTCGAATTCGTACCCGAAACACAACCTCAAGACGTTAGTGATTTGTCATCTAAACCGGCAAAAAAAGAAGTCACAAAAAAACGGATGAAGAGAAAGCTATAGCGGCCGCTCAACGAGTATAAAAAGGTGGACGGCTCAAGAAGAAGCTATTTTGACAAAATGATATATGGACCAATCGCAAGATTCGATCAAAGGTATTTTAAATATTAATTATTTGCGTTTTAATATAATTTTTTTATAACGATTAAATTTTAAATTTTGGTATAGAGAATGCATGACACCTTACTGATTTTTGGGATTCCGTCAAAAAATCAATTCATATACAAATGCAAAGCGATGATTTATATCGTGAAAATGATAGCATCTCGTCCAAGTGGAGTGACATAAATACACACATCACCTACTTCAACGGTTGTTTCCATAAGGCAAAGAATTCGCCAAGGAGCGGCGAAACCGAAGCCGACTTTATCCAAAATGCCATGGCGACGTATAGAGATAACAAGAAGTACGACTTCAAGTACATGCATTGCTGGAATATATGTAGGTACGCTTCTGAATGGGCGGCAATCCCTATTGCTAGTGAATCAACCTCGTCCAAAAGAGTACGAACAAACTCGTTCCAAGCTCAGACTGATGCTCGTGATAAAGAGCTTGATCTAAATTTGGATGATTTTGAGGATTCTTTATTCCGCCCACCATGTAGAGACACTTCAAAAATGAGGGCTCAAAAAGTTAGATCGGGCTCGGCATCGGGATCGGCCTCGGCCTTGGATTCAGCCCTTAGTTCGGCTTCAGACAAAGGGTTGTACACTGATCAGTTGGAAGAAATTGGGTCGGAAATTGACACATTCAATTTCATCCAACAACAAAAGTTCGAGGCTCACGATAAAAGGCATCTCACAAAGAAAAGCTTGCGGATATGAAGTTTATCGCCATGAACGTCGACCACCTTACAGGCGCGGAATTAACATATACGTTAAAGATAAAAAAAAAGCTCTTACAAAAGTATAATATGGAAGAATGATGAAGTTTTTATTTTTTTATTTTAATACTTTTTTTAAATTTTATTTGTATTTTTTATTTTAGTTAGTTTCTTATTTTATATACTTTTTTAAATAGCTAGAAAAAATATCCACATGGCTGGCCATGCCAGCCGAATCTACGCCACCCCACAGCCAAACTTTTGGTGAATTGTGAATGGGTCCCCACCTCCGTCACGTGTTGCCCAAAGCCCCGAAGCCACGCCATCCCACTCCCCGCAGTCTAAGAAAAGGATACGGTAAAATCTGAATCAAATTTGTAGAATTTGAATAGAAAGTTGCATGTGGTGTGTCAGACTACTTTTAAACAATTCTAGTTAATTAGTTAATTTACTAAACTACCTCTATTATAATACTCATCTTCTCCGATATTTGTTGCAAACTTGAACTGCTGGAAAAGTTTTCCAACCAACACCATTGTTAAAAAAAAAATCATTTAATTCAGATACTCTTTGCTTTACTATTCGCTGTTTCATGGGGGGCGAAGTTAAAATTTCATCGGGTGCGGTCGGGATTTTACGGAAATTTAATAGTAATTTTTTTTCAAGAGGTGCGGTTGCCCATCCACGGATGTGGTTAGGTTTGCCCCTGTTGTTAAACAATATATAACCAATCATACAAAGTCACATCAACCTACCACCATATTTCACATTTCACATCTCCACAACAAATGTTCTTCTGTGTAATATGTTAAACCATCCACCCTCTACGTGGCGCCTACGTGCCTCGCTTCGCCTGGAAATTGGGACTAGACGTAAGAGGCGGTAACTTTTAACAATTGTGCTTTTATCTATATACTTCACAACACACAAAATACAAATAATATTATCAAATACCTATTCCAAACGAGTTTTATTTTTACAGCGTACTAAAATCTATAGTATATTATAATGCATGCGGGATAATCGTTCTAGGATAACAAAAAAAATAAAAAAATGGTTCCTCTTTACTTATAGATACACTTCTAAAATGAGGATAAGTTGGTCTTTTAAACAATAGCTATAATTTAACCCCCCCCCCAATCTTATTACACTTAAATCCCTAAGTGATAACAAACTTATGGATAATTAATTACATTTTCCCATTTCACAAAAAACTAATAATTCTTTTACGTATTCTTGTCATGTCTTATTTATATCTATATTATATTATAATGAAAAACTACTTACATTTTAATTACACCACTTACACATTAATCCCTCATCTTATTACACTTTAATCCCTCACTTTTAACCAAATTATGATTAATTAATTATTAGTTACACTTTATCCCCTTATGAAAAACTAATTACCCTCACGATTTTTAAACGGTCATAACTTGAGTTAGTATTGCTATAGTATATTTTTAATTAAAAAGTTGATATGTTACATGATTAACAATGTTTTGATGTGAGCAATAACTGAATCATTAACCGAAATCGAACCAAAACAGACGAAACCAAACCTAAATCACCAAAAACTACATTAACTAATAATCGATTAACCTAAATCTAAATTAACCCAAAAACTCTATTTTTTTACCCTCGTTTAACCAAAATTAACTTAACCGAACAATGCATATTTTCATATATTTCTAGTTTTTATACCTGTGGTTCATATATTTCATACTTTATACCTTCATTTCATTTATTTATACTTCCATTTCAAGTATATTTATACATCCATTTTATGTATTTAACACCTCAGTTTCATGTATTTCTAAGCAAAAGTTTTAGTCCAAGTTTGGTTTTAGATATTAACCGAAATTAAACGAACCAAACAAAAAATCATCAATTTAACCGAATAAATCGAACTAATTAACGAAAAGCCGACTGGTAATAAAATACACTAGTCGGTATCTTCGATTTTGGCTTCGGTTGAGGGTAACAGCCGAACCATACACACCCTAACAGTGTCTATGTCCCCGCCGCATCACGCGGGCACCCTGCTAGTAAGTCACTAATAGATAACGGCTTACGAAAAACAAGAATATAAATAAAAAATTGGGGTATATGATCGGGTATATAGTTCGGGTAAACGCGTATGTAGTTTCGAGTAATCGGGCTGGGTATCACATACCTGTCGGGTTTCGGGTACATCCGTCCCATATGTTTCGGGTATACTCGTTAGCCTTGCGTGCTTTTGCCATCCCTAGCCATAAATCCATACAAAATGCATAACATAAAAAGGAGTTAAAAACAACTAAAATTACCTGAAATAGTTTCAGATACGGGGGAGGCTCGATAGAGTCTCAACTACTTTCCCTATGCCCAAAAAATAGGTAAATCGTAAACAATACATTAATCCATTGAATAAATAGCCATGACATTCATGAACCATCCATCTGAAATCTGCATATACTCACTATTTCCTTTTTTTATTGAAACCTATTCTAATGGACCAAAACTGAGACTTAAAATTCAAATTACATAGTACATACTTGAAGTCTGAACAGAGGTTCTAGAATCGTTAACAAAAATTAACAATAGGGCAAGGTCTTTAACTCGATGATCAGAATTAATGAATGAAAAGATGCACTAGTCTTATTAGAAACCGGAATTATTGTTATGTAAATATGAACTCCCGCCGTACACAAAGTGTCATTTTTTGTATTATTAAAAGATATACAACAACAATAATTGTACTCACTAAATTCCATACATAGAAAAGCTATTAGTAGGGTATGAGACGGTAAGATATATACAAACCTTACCTCTATTCTTAGGCCATGGGGTGTGGTTCCTCTTCCCCATGGCCACATCATCTCCACATCATTACCTTCTTCTTCCTGTTCCTCTTCCCCCAACCCTAGGAAATGGTTTCCCCATCCATCCACACCCAATCAAAGCTAGAGAGAAAGATTCAAGAGAGAATGAAGAGAGAGAGGGGTCGGGAAGAACGGGATTGGGATCCCGATTGCAGCGATCCCCGCTCGGGGGGGGGGGGTTCCGTCGAGGGATTTGATCCACGTCTGCATCCCGATGTGTTTTACCGAACCAACACCCAGCGTCTTAGGAATAAAAAGAGTTTCTTCCAGAGAGACCACCAACTCAAGGACAAACAAATAATACTAGAACATAGGTAGGAAGCTACCAAATAACACAAACACTGATGAGTGGTACAATCTTAATCTTAAACTAATAATAAAATATCATATAACAATAGAAGGAATGATATCCATACTATTGTTAGGCAAGGATAATGGGTGTTGTTTTCGGTTTAGGTGGTTCACTTGACTAATGTAATTGGGCTTAATGGCGGACTTACATGGGTGGGCGTTGGGACGGGGTAGCTCGTACCTTAGGCCATAGGGTGAGGTTTCTCTTCCTCAATAGTCACATCATCTCCACCTCACCTCCACATCATCACCTTCTTCTTCCTCTTCCTCTTCCCCCAACCCTAGAAAATGGTTCCTCACTCATCTCCATCCAATCAAAGCTAGAGAGAGATTCAAAAGAGAGATAAAGAGAACGAAGAGAGAGAGAGATATCGGGACGATCGGGAAGAAGATGCTGAGGGCACCGATCACCGATCGGTGGGGGTGGTGTTCCTCGTCGGCAAAAGACTCCACCTCAGCCTTCCCGTCCTCTTCCCGAACCCACACCCCCACGTCTTATGATTTTTTTATATGTCAGGTTATAACCCCGTGTATTACACGGATTAGGTAAATAAAAAATCAAATAGTTAATAATAAAGATTTAACAATTATAAAACTATATTTTTAAGATGCTTTTTTGATATTCAAACAAAATTTTGTGTCATGTATGATCAAAACTTGTGATGTTTGTCAAGTTTATAAATATGAAAGCATTTGAACCATCATTAGAACTTAGAAGACAAACTGTATCATCGACTTTCTCACGAGTTTTAACAGTCATGTGAACATACATTTAATAACCCAAGTTTTATTTAAATAATAGTGGTCTTAGTTTATAAGTTCTAAAAAATTGTTGAAATGTCCAGTTAGGCATATAACAATTAGCCAATTAGATAAATTTACAGCTACAAAATAAATAAATAATTTGTTAAGCAAGAAAATCGTTCCCTCCACACTCGTTATGAAAATGCTCGATATTTGTTTCACTTATTAAAATATAATTTCTAACCTAGTAATTAATATAAATAAACAATAATATATTTTATGGAACTTTATCCGTAATTTCTTAAATGTTTGAAACATATAGTAAATTTAATAATTTAAATTAAATAATAATTATCTGCAATTAAGGAATTAATATATAATTTCTAACCTAGTAATTAATATAAATAAATAATAAGATATTTTTTGAAATTTTATCCGTAATTTCTTAAATGTTTGAAACATATATAAATAAATAATAAGATATTTTATGAAACTTTATACGTAATTTCTTAAATGTATGAAACATATATTAAATTTAATAATTTATATTAAATAATAATTATCTACAATTAAGGATGGTCTAGAATAATGACACGTGTGCATTCATTGGTTTCTTTTATTATATAGTACTAAGTTTGAACCCCGTGGGTATTACACGGGCTGCGTAAATGTAATTTTATAAATAATAAAGAAGATATATCTTTAAAAAAACTTGTGGATTGCACGTGTTGATTAAAATATAATGTCTTATGTTAACACTTATAATCGTCAAAATTTATCTTTTAAAATTGAACTTTAGTGTACTATTCACTTATTATAATATTTCAATTTCAAATTGAAACCTTTGATTCCTAATTTACCATAATTTCAGTCACCAAACTCCAAAGTATATGGTGGACTCGGGTTACTCTCGAAGTACTCCGTTTAGTACAGTCGGTGCCCCGAGAGTACTGGGGATTGATTCTGTTGGTCGTTCAAAAAAATACCCAGGATATAAGTTTATAATTATATAAAAAACAAATATTTATTTTATAGAAAAACATATATTTATTCTTATCTAGTTTTATTTAGAATTATTATTATTATCTTCCTATTATATTAAATACTGAACATGATCGGTTTAGGTTTTTTTTCATTTATTAATTTTTATTTTTACATATTCAGTTAATTAGTCATTTGTCTACATAATTATTTCAGTTTGAATTTCTTATTTTAAAATTTCTGATCACATATCAATTCAATAGTATTTTCAAATAGTAAAAGATTTAAGTCTATTATTATTATTATTATTATTTAATATAAAAAATAAATAGAAAAATAAGATAAGAAAGCATCAGAAAGTGACATGTGTCCATAAAAGAATTTCATTTATTAGTATGAGGAGATAGATACGTATGACCATGAAACTTTGACACCGACAACAAGGAAAACAAAATTAAGCTTTTTAAAATTTTACATACAGAATTATATAAAGATATTATAAACTAATTAACAAATATAAATCAAATAAGGACAAAAACAATTGGATATATAAGCTAATTATTATATTAATTAACTATATTATTACATTACATTACATTACATTACATTACATTTAGCAACATGGGTGACTAATGAATAGTACCCTTTGACCTTTTTTTTTCTTTTTTGGGTTTTTTATGTACACTTGCACTTCTTAGTTTCAACATTGACATTTACAACACCTTAACTTTTTAAAGACATTGTAACCAAGTTTTACGTGTTTATTTTCATGTACGTGTCGGTATAATTTCAAGTTAATTTACGTTTCAACGTAAATTTTTCTGGAAATGAGTTGGGTCAAATATAATATGTTCTTATGTTTATTATTTGTAGTTGGTCTACGTTTTGACGTACTTGAGTTTTTTTCTTTTCTGGGCTTTATTATTATTATAATTATTATTATTCTTATTATCATTATTATTTTACTTTTTCGTGTTTAGTGTTTTAGTTCTAGGTTCCTTTTTCATTATGGTTGTATTTAAAATAGTGTTTACGTTTTCATTTACAATTAATTTAAAAGTAACCCTTCCCGTTGTCCAATTTAGATTTATTTTTGTGCTTTTCGGTCGATGTAAAACATATGTCGATATTCTTTTTAGCAATTTTCTTTTGGTTGGTAATCTTACTAGTATAATATAATACAATTACCAACTTTTATGAATAGAGATTTGACTATTTTTTTTTTTTTGTATTTTTTGTCTTTTTATATTTTGTATACTTTTACAGTTTTACCTTCCCAGTTTCATCATCAACGCTTACAACACCTTAACTTTCTAAAGACTTTGTAATTGAGTTTTATGTATTTATTTTTATGTATGTGTCGGTATACATTTAAGTTAATTTATGTTTTAACATAAAAAAATTTTCAGAAATAAGTCGGGTCAAATGTAGTACGTTTTCAGTTGATTTACATTTTATCGTAATTCTTTTTACAAAACATCGCAGCAACATGCGGGACAATTTACCATTTTTAAACAACTATACAGCATTTTAAGTCATAAAAAACCAAATAAACCCACCAGTTTTAAACAACTATACAGCATTTTAAGTCAAAAAAAACCAAATAAACCCAAAATGAAAAATCAAGCCCACTTAAACTCTTAAACATTCATGACCTTATAAAAAAATAGTTGCAACTATAATCCATCGATATAACTCACCAAAAGAACATAACACTGTCGCCACAACTCCCTGTCGCGTCAAAACTGGGTACCGGTACCGAAATATTCAGTACGTTACGATTCTGTTACGGCACCGGTATTTGAAGGTAAAATTCGGTATTTTACCGGTACCGGTACCGATACCGAAAATGCCAAAAATGGGTACCGGTACCGAAAAAAATCAGTACGGAAAATTCGATACCGGTACCAAGTACCATATGCTCATCCCTAATTCCCTACTGCCGCCAACTAAGACTCGCCTGCTGTCGGGCCCAACAGATTGCAGCCCACCAAAGTATTGGCATTCACATATCCAACCCGATACCTTTTGCTTTCTATCCAACCCGTTCATCTGACCAAAACATTTACTATAAAGTATCAATCTCAGTCATATCCATTGTGTATCATCCCAAAGTATGAAATTAAACGTCAGCTTAATTCATAGTAGCTATGTAGCACGGGGACTCCATTTATGTGGCCGTATCCGTCTCGGGTACTTGTCGGATACGGAAACACCATGAGTACTCGTCGGGGACGTTTCCTAAACGTTTCCAATGTCGGGGACGTATCTGGTAGAAGTATCCAGCCCGTTTCCATTTATTTTTAGGGGTTTAACCCTTTCAAATTCCACAACCGACCATTAAATAAATAGACCTATCATATTCGGCTTCTCTAATCTCTAAACTCTTCAGTCTCATCATCTCTAATTCTCTATCGATTGCCGATCTCTCACTAGATGAACCGGAATTTGAAAATGATTTGATTATTAATAATTAATTACCTTTGGAAGATGTAGTATTTTTGGAATTTGTTTAATATATTTTTATATTTTTATTGCGTACCCGTATCTTGAAATTTTGAGTTTTGCCGTTCCTCGTTCCCGTATCGTCCCCGTACCCCGATCCCGTACCCGTTCCAGTGCTACTTAGCATAGTAGACTAACAAAAGCGTCTTTCACTTCTCCTCGCCGATATTTAGAGCATATTACACAATGTGGGCATAAATTCGTACAAAATACGCATCAAATTATAAAATCAAATATAAGGTAAGTCCAAAACAACTAAAGCTGGAAGAGATCGATTTCAGCTAGGGGGAGGCTCGATGGAGCATCAACAACGTCTTAGCAAACATCAACTTTTCATCCGACTCAATGTGCGAGTAGCAAATAACAATCTTTTTTAAGAAAGGGGAACACGCAAGTAAAAACTTTATCAAACACATTTCATTCTCCGAACCTTTAAAGTATTCAAACATCACACTTCGAAGGTGCAACAACCTTGTTGTTTTGTAGTCTACCTCTGGGGAACCAATTGCAGACGTCGAGACATTATCCTGCAACAATAACCAGTATTCAAAAGCAAAACTATATACAAGATTATAAGATGAGCAGAATGATACATACAAATTCACGTGCGACTTCTAGGGTTTGCAGATTCGGTAAGCTCCTAATTAATTCAAAAGCACATGATAACTTCATACCATCGTCTAAACATATAGCTGATAATTTAAGAACCTTGAGACAGGGAAAAACGGTAGGGAACCTCTTTTTAGCACCACATTCTCTCAGCTACAAGAAAAGTGGTCAGATAATTCATAAAGCCAATTCTTAAGAGTGAGGTCCTTAATTCCTTTTCGCGACAAGAACAAAATCCAAGGTTTAATATGTTTAACATCCAACATGTCGTCTATGATTAGGACAAATTTTGTGATTGAACCTCAAAGACTAGAGGGTATGGGGCACGGCATAGGCTCGTCCCCATACTGCCGCTCCATCCTCCCCCACCCCCTTGCTTCGGCAAGTTGCTTGGTCCGGCATACCCGGCCTTGAGATGCCGTAGGTGCCGCCCCTCCACCTCTCACACACACCTATACATACATACACACATTATATAAAGGGGTTCATCCCCCTACCCCCTAGGTCCATCCCCTTTAACCCCATCCTACGTGGCGCTAACGTGGCGGCCCATCCTCCCAAGGATGAGCCTAAAATACCCACTAGTCTAAGCTGATGAAGAATCCTACTTATTGTCACACCCCAACCGATGGCGGAATCATCGGGGCGCGACACTAAGCGGTTCAGATTGCTCGAGAGAATCCATAACGACTATTATAAACGACAATATTTAAAACGTCAATTTCCCATACAATCAACATACAATCATTCCATAATCATTACAAATCCATCATTCTCAAACAATTCGATATTCGTCAACTAGATTATTACAAGTTTCTAAAGCACATCCTAAGTCCATTTGCAGCGAGAAGAAATCTTTAACCTGCAACATACGTAAAATAATTGTCAATACAAAAATGTATTGGCGATCATACAGGTTTTGATATAATAGCATAGTAGATAAAACGGTGTCGCGAATTTCCACATACTTAAACATGATACACATAACATATAAACTCACAAGACAAATTTATCATGCTATACTCTCGAGATGCTCGCGCGGTCCTCCTAGCTAGACCCTGTCGGGTGTTAGCCAAACTATAGTACCATACTAGCTAAGGTGAGTTAACGAAAATGTGTCCTAGTTTACATGTTCCTAGCATCACGTATAAATATGTATAACAGATATTCATGTGTGATAAATTAGTTTAGTGCGTTTCGTGTGTTTTGATATAAACGTATGTTACACCCAAAAAGTGCATTAAAGCGAAAATGGGTCAAGTATACTCACAGTGGGTGCGTAACAGCGAACACCGAGAGTTGATGAGAGGAGAGAAAAGAGTGTCGGTTTAGCCTGCGCATAGAGACGGAAGTGCATCAGTCTTCCAAAGTGTTGAAACAGTTGAAACGGAGAGTCGGTGCGAGGGAAACAGATATTTTCGTGCGAAAAATTCGTGCAAAAATTCTGGTCATTCAACTTTGCGAAATTTTCTTACGAAAATTTTGTGAAAATATTTGATGAAATTTTCGTGCGAAAATTTTTGGTGAAATTTTCGTGCAAAAATTTTGGTTGTTTTCGTCATACTTCGGGAAATCGAGTGTTCATCCCTCCAACCTTAGGTTACTGATCAACCTAGCATTGGAGAGGTCTTTTGAGCGAGTGAGTCTCTTGTATGAACTCGGACTGGCCGGGTGAACCAAGTATGGTTCACGCGAGCCAGTCCAGATCACACAAGTGACTGTTCTTGCGTCTTGGTGCGTTCGGGACTAAGACTTCGTCTGAAACAGATGTATTTTCGAGTCTATTACGTGACGGTTTCGACGGCGCCTCGTTCCACTACTTAGTGAACGAAACATTAGTCGGTCTGATTCGTTTTTGTGTGAAAATCGATTTGATAAAACAGTTTTGTTAGGATAAACACTTGGTGAGTTTGAAACAACAAGGTTTCGGGTCTAAGAAGGCAAGGCTAACTCAAACATGTGTGCTAAATCCTTAAGAAAATCAGAAGGTTTTATGAAAAAGATGAAGGTTTTCGTAAAACAGAGAAGTTTAGATGGAATCAGAGATAATCTCGTGCAAAATCGTTGTAAAAACCGTTGTGATTCGTGTGAAACGTAGTTTTCTTACTTGAAACAGAGAGAATTGGGCTGGAGAGCATTTTGGTGCGGAATGACAGCAAGTTGGAGTGAATGATGAAGGGTTGTATTTATAGGCGGAGAGGAATGGAGGTGGTTTGGTGAAATTTTCGTGCGGAAATCCATATTTTCGTGCGAAAATAGTCATTTTCGCACCAAATATGCGATTTTCGCATGAATGTCTTTTTCGCATGAAACAAGCACTTTTTACAAGCATTTTTTTTGGATTCTAATGATTAAAACAAGTACTTTTTACAAAAGGAACTTATGCTAGAAAAATTCCTAAAAATTATTAAAAATCATTTTGTAATGCTTTCGTTCGTATTAGTTAATTGTATTAAGCGTTTTAGCAAGGCGTTAAGCGTATTAATCGATTAAATTAAGTTAAGATTCGAATGGATAAGCGAGGCAGTATACGGCTTTGTTCCCAAGTCTTGCGAGAGTCGCGTTGCAGTTTAAGCGAGCAAATAGCCTTGGAAACTTCACGCAAAGTTTGTAGTATTTAGCGAGTGTGTTATAAGCGTTGTGAGGTGCGATATAGTGCGAAAATAAGCGATGTAGTGCGAAAATATGCGATGTAGTGTAGTAAGCGATATAGGTTACATTATGATCCGAATCTCAGGTGCTAGGCGTAACGAGCTGCGAAAATGCAGGTTGTTACACTTATAATTCTAGCGTGATTATTCCGGCCTTCTGTTTTTTATAAATACTCAAAGAAGTCATCATCAAATACGAGTTGGCTAAGCATAGTCCACTTAAACCTCCAGTTTTTCGACAAAATGTCAGTCTTGACTGCATCTTGTAACGGCAATCGGTCGAGAATATTAGTTATCACATTATCAGGCATGTTGCTGATAAAATCTTGAGGTGCAAACTTGGATGCTTTACGGTGAGTCAGCTCCATTATTATTCTAACAAAAAATCACCAATTAATCATGAATCAATGAAATAAATATGTACAATGAACCAAAACGCCGGATTTAAAATCCAAATTTACAAGGAAAATAGATTAAGTATGAAGATAGGTTCTAGAAACTAGATAACATATAATGAGCATAAAATTATCATCGACAGAAATGAACATTTGGGGATGGCAGGCCCGGCCTGCAGGGCATGCAACCGAACAGAGCCCAAAAATTTTTAGGGCCCATATTTTTTTCGTATTGTTTGTATATAAAATATATATAGTCCCAAGTAAAACAAGAAATTTATTGTAGTCCAATTGGTCCCGCACTTCCTTTGTAACAAACAGGTCTCCGGTTGGAGATTTGCAAGTTTTCTGTTTTTTTATATTGTTTTCGTTTCAATGATCCAAGGTTGGGCCCTGAAGCCCATTGATACCTATGTTAGATTTACATATAATAATCATGAATAAATTTACATATAATAATCATGAATTGCAATGCTGCATTATTATTATTATTATTATTATTAATGTATGGCTTTAATTACCAAAGATGTTAAAGCCAACTGTTTTAGTGTGTAATTGATTAATGACTTAGTCCAAATCAGTAAAATAACATATTGGTTTAATGAATAGGGCCCAATATTTTTTATCTCGCAGGGCCTAAAATTTTTTTATGACTTTCGGAGACGGCCCTGAAGGATGGTCTCGA
>CAMTDV010000468.1:0-21186 GCA_947069175.1 Scalesia atractyloides | reverse complement strand
GTGAGTGAATTCTTACAAACTCCCCTTTTTATTCATGTTTTGGGGTGTATCATGTGTCGTTTAAACTATTTCTCTTATGCAAATTTGTGCTATACCATTATATGAACTAAACTAGAATGTAACTATTATTGGTTGTGATATATTACATATTGTCAAAGTTGTATGCAAATTATTTAGGCCCATCAGTTCTTCGTGGGAGACGAGAACAACGCGTGCCTCAAAACTCATACATTAGGCCCATCAGTTCGTAAGAACAACGCGTGCCTCAAAACTCATTTATTAGGCCCATCAGTTCCTCGTGGGAGACGAGAACAACGCGTGCCTCAAAACTCATACATTAGGCCCATCAGTTCGTAAGAACAACGCGTGCCTCAAAACTCATTCATTAGGCCCATCAGTTCCTCGTGGGAGACGAGTCGAACAACGCGTGCCTCAAAACAATCATTTGGTGTTTGTATGTTCAATATTCAATATTATGTGTTGTGTGAATAAATTTACATCTACATTTACTCATATGTGGTATGCACATTATTTATAATCAATTGGATAAACTTGTTCAAATGTTTTTCCATAGGATTCACTCGCCAACATTATGTTGATCCAAAAACCTTTTTACACATGATACAGGTGGACAGGTTGAAGCAAGGAAAACATAGGATATGCCTTAGAAGAGAACCAAGAAGCTTAGACTGATAGTTAGAACATGTTGTATCATTTATTGTAAATTTCCATTAAATTGTATTAATGAATATGAAACATATAATAAATGTCATGAGCTTTGATGATAACCCAATTATGCCCCGATCACCTTTTCCGCTGCGGGTCGGGGTGTGACAGATTGGTATCAGAGCCATGACTATAGGGATATAGGATAGGTTATTAGACCCTTAGAGCCTATACTATAGTCTGCCAAAATTTTAATTGATTAGGTGGTTACATACAAACTTGTGATATTTATTTGTTTCATATTTGCTTACATTTCAGTCAAACATACATGCTTATATACATATTCATTATACATATATACATATTCATTATACATATATCGATGTTCATGTGTTCAGTTTATTTTCATACTCTCAGTATCCAAAGATTTTGTGCTATTTTCAAATCCCATCAAAGTAAGTTCTGCGACGGGCATGTAGTAACCGGAAGGGTACAAGTACCGGTAGTCGGGACGTCCTGTCTAGGTTGGCAATCGTATAAATCCAAAATAACGGACCAGTTTGCCTACCTGGAGACTAACGATGAGAGTACGACGGACCTATTAGGCCAAAGCATGCCACACCAAACGTCGTTCGAACTAACCTCACTTTGAGATGTCACCGTGTCCATGCCTGGACACATTCCGAACATCACACGTTGTATACATATTTCTCGATTTTCTCCGGGTTTTGTGTACGCAACCAGGCAGAAACCGTGCGAACCATATGAAAAACCGGTATTCATGGGGGCCCACATGATTACACAGGTAAAGTATGGCGGCATGAAGGGCCTAACAGCAAGCAAAACCCAAGACATCCTATGGATGTAGTAGATTTATTTTTTTTCTATATTTATTTTATGAACGTTCATTCCCAAACACGACCCACGATCCCAAAGGCATCCAACTCATACTCTTGACATGTATTCCTTGTAGATGTCTTCTAACCTCGCCCGTAGGAAGATGAGAGCAGGAAAAGCCCGTGAACGCATGGCTGCCCAAATCGCTCAGCAAATGGCGACCGTAATACCAAACATCGTAGTACAAGTTCAACAAGCCCTTACCGCTAATTCCGTTAACCCAACCCAACAAGAAGATCAAAACACTATCAATCCTTCAGTCACTAAATGCACCTACAAACATTTCAAATCCTGCGATCCTCCAAAATACGAAGGTACTGAAGGTGTCACCGCTCTCCTCCATTGGTTCGAAGAAATGGAGAACACTTTTCTAAATTGCGATTGCCCCGATGATCGCAAAGTGCGTTATGCTACCGGTCGTTTACTTGGAACAGCACTCACATGGTGGAATACAGAGAAGACCAAACGAGGTGTTGAAGAAACTATGACCTTGACTTGGGAAGAGCTGAAGGGAATCATGACAAGACGGTTTTGCCCAAGAAGTGAAATCAAGAAATTGGAGGATGAGTTTCATGCTTTAAAACAAAAGGAAGGCGACCACACCACATACAACAAGAGATTCCTTGAGTTAAATCAAATGGTTCCCAATTTGTTTACTCCCCTCAACCGTTTGATCGAGCACTACATTCGTGGTCTTCCATTAAAGATTCAAGACTCTGTAATAAGTACCTCGCCTGCAACTTTGGAAGCAGCAATGGAGCTAGCAACCGCGCTCACTGAGAACCGAATACGAAACAAAGATTTCAAAGAGGAAAAGAAGAAGGATAAAGCATCAACCGAAACCTCAAACCACACCCGAACCGAATCCTTTACACCATCTACTTCTAAGAGAAAACGTGATGGGCAAATCTTCGCCGTCACCCAACGCAACCAACCAGCTTCACAAGTTGTACCTCCTCAAACTATCCCAAACGCCCAAGTAGCACCCAACACAATTTACCCAAATAAGAAACCTTACATTGGACCTTACCCTCAATGCAACACCTGTTTCTATCACCATCCATATACCTCACCCTGTCGACTATGTGCAAATTGTGGACGCTACGGTCATTTGAGCAAAGTTTGCCGCACCGCTCAAAACCAAACCTCAACCCCTACTCAACCCATGATCCAAACATATCAACAACCTCAATACCCCATGTACCCATATGTTCGAGCTTGTTTCAATTGTGGCGACCCTACCCATTTTAGAAACACGTGCCCTCGTTTGGTTAACATCATAAACGCCCAAGCTCAAGCAAACCCAATTAACCAAGCAAACCAAGCAAACCCAGCTCCACCGCCAGCAAGAGGAAGAGTTTATAACATCAACGCCAATCCTGTTGAAGATGTTAACGGACCAAACCAACCACTTAACTAGCCTTCTCTCATCAAGAATCCAGATTCAACCCCAATCACTTAATTTTTATGTTTTTCTTTATGTTATCTCAATTTTCACGTATCTCAATTGGAATTTTTATCCAAGAATTTTAATGCAAATTACTAGTTCAGTTTGTTTTATACTCATTGATTTAATATTCATATCATCATACTTCACGACATATCTCAGTTTCATCATTTAAAGAAGTTGAGTTGTGCCTCACTTCTACATAGACTACCTTCTCCATCATATTAAACGAGAGAGGTTTTGTCAAACACGGATACTATCAGAATTACGACTCAAGCGCTGGTTGTTGTGTTTGTTTATGTTGTAGAGTCGCATAGAACTAATCATAACTTGCGGATAAAGTCAATGAGAATTTGACAAGAATATGGTGGATACGCCGCTGGTACTTCCTATATATAAGTATTCTTGTCAAATGATCGGAGGCATTATCAGGCGGTTATGAGAGGTTCCATGCATAGGTTGTTTATGTGATTAAGTTATTCATTTTCAATACATGCAATAAGCTCGGCTCCGTTTGATTGAGCCTTGAGCACACAGACAATTTCATTTTCAATACATGCAATAAGCTCGGCTCCGTTTGATTGAGCCTTGAGCACACAGACAATTTCATTCTCAATACATACAATACGATCGGCTCCGTTTGATTGAGCCTTGATCGCACAGATATATTTCATTTCAGTATTTCTATGTTTGATGTATTGGTTGTAGAGTTATAGGACTAATCATAATTCACTGATAAAACCAATGAAAATTTGACAAGAATATGGTGGATACGCCGCTGGTACTTCCTATATATAAGTATTCTTGCCAAAGGATCAGAGGCATTATCAGGCGGTTATGAGATGTTCCATGTAGGATTTAGTATTGCCTTGATTGAAATTGGTGTTACATATATATATCATCTCACTATTTAAAGAAATTGGAATGTGATCCATTTCTACATAGACTAACCTCTCCATCATAACAAACGAGAGAGGAACTGTCACCATTCAAACATATATACTATCATAATGTGGATTCAATTATTTATTGTTGTGTTTACTTGTGTAGATTATAGTATTGGAAGTTTTGCCTTAGGATATAACCATACTTTCCAAACATATCTAAACTCTTATGCATAATATCATTTTAGCGAATCATTCCTGCTTAACAATACTTATACAGTAGGCAACAAAAAGCGATTCCTGTATTAGGATACTTAACCTTTACAAGGAACGTTACCGCCTCAAACAAAAACCTAAACCCTAATTTTCTTCTAAAAATGTAACTGGCAAACTCAACACCATCATTCTTTTAGTCAATTATATCCCTAATTAAATTTCGGGACGAAATTTCTAAAAAGCAGGGGATACTGTAACATCCGTCAAAAACGGATTTACCAAACCCGCTCCGTTTATCAACCGAACAGTCAGTCAAATTTTTCGTTGCGAATTAAATGCCCAAAATAATTTTAAACGATCCGTAATCAATTATTATGCGGGGATATATATTTAGTTTTTGAAAAACTGATAAAAATAACAAAATAAAAATGTTTTAATTATGCCGGGTTTCGAACTCGGGTCTGTACCGGTTCAAACCAATGACTTATCACTTAACCGAACAACCGCTCCGCCACTTTGATTTTCTGATAAATACAGGAAACATTTAATTCATATATTAAAGTTCGGAAGTCAAAATTCAGTAAATTTCGCCCAAAATAGCAGTCGTCGGAAATCCCGACGACTTCGCCGTTTAATTACGATTTCGCTCAAAATAACCGTAGAATTAACTCTCACAACGGTTATAACCGACGTCTGAACCCGCGACATCAGCCATAACCGCCGGAGAACGGCTGACTACGAATATAGACCGAATTCAGACCCCATTCATCTCAATGCTACCCTATAAATACACCCACAACTCGCCAGAAACCTTTCACACTCAAATCGCACCTTTTTCTCGGCGAAAAATCACTCGCCGGAAATACTTGATACTTCGCCGGAAAAACCGTATCAGTAATCTCTGAGCTTACTGAACCCCCTAAACTTTCACCGAAGTCACCCACAACCTTTGTAGCCTTTCGGAAGACTCTCTGCTGCAAGATACTGTCGCCGGAAAAAGATTGCTGTCGCCGGAGTTCTGCCGGAAAACAGAGTAAAACCAGCCGGTACTTCTCACGCCTAAATTCCTTTCTTTTTACTTTTATCTCGACTGTAATTGATCATAAAACGCTAAAGGAACTTGAATCAACATTTTGAACCAGTCAGTCGCCACTTCCGGTTAAACCAGTGAAGAAGACGACGTTCAGTAATGGTTATGTATAATTAAAATCAAGATAATTACCGGGTTAGACACACAGTCCAGCGGTGGACTGTGTGCACTTTTAACGCTATGGTCACGAGTTCGAGTATTGTCCCTCACACGCTGCCTTAATAAAAATCCCTTTTTCGCAAAACTAAACCGGAGTGTTTTGGGTATATGTTAAGTATATTGATAACCGAGTTTATAACCAAGTGCGACACACAGTCCAGCGGTGGAGTGTGTGTCCGCTAACCCACAGGTCCCGGGTTCGAGACCTGTGGAGCGCACCGGTTCGCCGGATTTAATCCGTTTTTAAATAAAGGGATTTCTGTTTAATTTCTAATTAAGGTATATATGTAATTAAAATCGGATATATAACGGGTTAGACACGTAGCTCAGTTGGTAGAGCTGCGTGCACGCGTACGGGAGGTCTCGGGTTCGAGCCTCACCCAGCGCACAATAATATGCCTTCGAACCGGTCAACGTTAGTCAAAGTCAACGGTCAATAGACTACTGTAGCAAAAATAAAATATTTTTTTATTATTTTTTTATTTAATTATTTTATTTAAAAATCAATTAAAAATACTTAAAAATAACATTTTTAAGGTTAGAAAATAGCCTCAAACTCACAAAAAATACACCCATCAATCCTACTAAAATAGATTAATAAAACCCGTTTACTTACCAAACCGTAATGCGATTTATCTAGGTTTAATCTCACTCGTGGTTAAAACCACTTCGCGTGCATTCAACGTCATCAACCGAACGCACCCAATGTGAGTGAATTCTTACAAACTCCCCTTTTTATTCATGTTTTGGGGTGTATCATGTGTCGTTTAAACTATTTCTCTTATGCAAATTTGTGCTATACCATTATATGAACTAAACTAGAATGTAACTATTATTGGTTGTGATATATTACATATTGTCAAAGTTGTATGCAAATTATTTAGGCCCATCAGTTCTTCGTGGGAGACGAGAACAACGCGTGCCTCAAAACTCATACATTAGGCCCATCAGTTCGTAAGAACAACGCGTGCCTCAAAACTCATTTATTAGGCCCATCAATTCCTCGTGGGAGACGAGAACAACGCGTGCCTCAAAACTCATACATTAGGCCCATCAGTTCATAAGAACAACGCGTGCCTCAAAACTCATTCATTAGGCCCATCAGTTCCTCGTGGGAGACGAGTCGAACAACGCGTGCCTCAAAACAATCATTTGGTGTTTGTATGTTCAATATTCAATATTATGTGTTGTGTGAATAAATTTACATCTACATTTACTCATATGTGGTATGCACATTATTTATAATCAATTGGATAAACTTGTTCAAATGTTTTTCCATAGGATTCACTCGCCAACATTATGTTGATCCAAAAACCTTTTTACACATGATACAGGTGGACAGGTTGAAGCAAGGAAAACATACGATATGCCTTAGAAGAGAACCAAGAAGCTTAGACTGATAGTTAGAACATGTTGTATCATTTATTGTAAATTTCCATTAAATTGTATTAATGAATATGAAACATATAATAAATGTCATGAGCTTTGATGATAACCCAATTATGCCCCGATCACCTTTTCCGCTGCGGGTCGGGATGTGACATCTAGTGCAACTAACCGAGCAAATTTGAAATTTAGTACCTCCGCTATTTGAATACAATGATCAATTAAAACACTTCTTGGAGCGTGTCAAATTTATAAATGCACGCTTTAGTTGCGGTACTGTATGTTTTTAAATGATTATGTAAAGCTCATGTCGTTTGTGATGCTCTTTTGTGTAATTGAACAAATTAATTTTTCAAAATCACATGATTTAAGTATTAGCTAGGCATATATAAAGATATGTCTTTTCCGAATTTGCCGCCATGGTTGTCTACCAATGTGGTGCAGTGCATGCCTTATTTTAATAGTGATGACATAACACGTGGTTTCTGTCATAAAAAGTAATTTGTCAAATTTCACTATCTTTTATTGGTTTTTATATAAGGATGCTTGCCCCAACTGAGGATTACATTAGCTTTTTCCGAGAAAACCATAAGGCATAAGACAAGCTCTACCGGCTCTCTCTGCCACCCACTCAGGTACGAGATTCCCGGCGGGGCTCGCAATGGACAGAATGCGCGGCGAAGCTAGACTGGTATGCCAGCTTCATCCACCTGACGGGTTGCAAACGGTGCGCAAATCTATGGCGATGTATACGAACCAATAGAACTTGTAAGCAAAACTAAAATTTACCTTGCGCATGAGAACACTTTGTCAGGCAAATGAATATTGTTCCCTTGGCAGCTGGGCTGTAGTGACGGTGTTGCGCGAGGTAGCGGGGGCATGTATTGCTGCGCATGTTGAGCTGACGTTCATGTGCGCTTTGCGCGAGTAGTTGAGCGAGTTGCGCGTGATGGCAGGGGTACGACCCGCTGCGCATGGTGAGCTGAGGTTAATGTGTGCTTGCGCGAGTATTTGAACGCTTCTTCAGACCCTCGACTCGTTTTCTTCTAAATACTTTCTGTCTTGTGGTTATGTCTGATCAACACGAAGACGTTGAGGTTGAGGAAGTTGGTGGAAGCATGCCGCCCTTGAAATGGGATTAGACATCTTTTGAGCAAATTGTGAGAGGAAACGAGTTCGCCTTGGAGTGGGAAGCCGGTTCCCTCTAACAGGGCAGACTGCCGCAGATGCGCCCCCTGGGTATATTACTCTTTTCACCGGTGGTGAAGGTAACTTTCGTTTACCGGCGACTCACTTCTTTGGGGGTCTGCTATCACACTATAGTATACACGTTTCTCAGCTTAGCCCGCTAGGGATGGTGAGGGTTAGGCATTTTGAGTTTTGCTTGCGGTCTCAAGGGGAGGAACCTACCGTCGACAAGTTTCGCGCTTTTTATCAATTGCAAGCCAATTTGGGTTTTTTATTCTTTCGCCACGCGCGACTCTAAAAAACCTTTGATTAACCCTCCCGAAAGTTATCATGACTAGAAGGGTAAGTTCTTCTACATTTGGGAAGAAGTAGTCCTTGTTGCTATGGAATTTCGTCACCTGTCCCCCATACCAAAGGAAGATTTAAAGATACCTAAGGGAGTTAAGTGGCATGAAAAACGTCGCCCCCTGCCAAATAGGGCTTTTGGAGAGTTTACGCTTGTAGCCGCGGGGATGAGTGACAAATGGCCGACTTCGAGCACCAGCGTCCCTGTGCTTTTGTTGGATGGTCAAGGTACTTGTTCATGTTTGCCACTGTTGCATTTATGTGTGTGTTTGTTCCCTCTTTTGTTGCTTCCTTTTACAGTGAATTTCCCTTGCAGAGGTGCCTCTTTATCACCATGCTTTTGCCACTCATGTTGGGGTTATGACCCGCCCCTTGCGCGAAGGAGATGAGATGTGGTATGAACATATTCGTGGGAACTTCATGTATCCTGTTCCTGGTTCTTTTTCCGCGCCTGTTACTGCTACCGAAGGTGCGCTTCCCATGAATCCTAGGCCTTGTCGCGCTATAACTCCTGCTGGGGAAGATGTTGTCTTGCTTTCTAGTGGGGAGTCTATAGCTTCCTCGGATCATGTTTTACCAAATCTCCCTCCTTCGTGTGCATGTAGTTTACGTAACCTGGGCATGTATCCTGAAGATCAAAAGCCTAAACGTCAAAGCAAGAGGAAGAAAACTACTACTTCTGAAATTAAGGCGGAAGTGCCTGCTGCTGCTTCAGACGCGACGTCTCGGCAAGGTATGCGTCGCTTTAAGCAGCGCCAATTGGATGATTATATTATCATAGCTGACTCCATTGAAGCCTTGAATTTCACAGGCAAGCTTGGTGGCTTTGATACCAAGGGAGTTCGTGGTGTTGGTTCGGCGGAACATGATACTGCGCCCTCTTTTAACCCGGCTGATGAGGAAGAGGAATCTCCTCCGGCGCTTATTCAGAAGCCTTCTCTTAAGCGGCCGCGGCCTGAGTCTAGTGGTCAGGGTGGGCCGTCTCCCAAGAAGGTCGTGTTTTCCAAGCCTGTTATCGGCAAACGAGTAGACATTGCTTCTTTGATGACTTCCCTTTCGCCTAGTAAGGTTTGCAAAATTGCGCTAAACTAAAATCATGCTTTGTTATTTTTCTTATGATTTGCTTTGTTTTATGGTGCAGAATCCAAAAAAGCTCCTATTAAGTTCAAGATTATTCCTCCGAAAACTGGAGATCAACCGCCTGCACCACCCACTGATACTGTTCACAAGCTACCGGATACTGCTCAGGTTATCCATCAAGATCCGTTTTCTTCTTTGAAGGATGTTGAAGCCCAATCCTCTGGTGGCTCTACGCTCAAATAACCTGTTAGGGATGAGGCGCGAGACTTGGGATCAGGTATAGGTGAATTTTTCGTTGTTGACCGGTCTGTACCGGCGGGTGTTCAAGTTAAAGGGCGATCCAGTCAACCCATCGGGGTTGCCACTGATGTGCTTGTTTCATCGAAGGGGCCGGTAGAGGCTAGTAAAGCCGATGAGCCTGTGGACTCTGGCAATATTCTTAAGGAAATTCCTGCTCAGGCTAGTGGTGGTGAAGGTAAAGCACTTGATTTTCGCGCTAGAGAGAAGGAGTCGTCCCCTATTCGACCTAAAGATACCCCGGGCGATACTACTATCGTTCATATAATGAGACCCGCGCCGGGGATATTCACATTCCAGTGTGGAAGTTGAAGCAAGGGGATACTCTTCTCAAGTTCCCCGAGTGTAGGGAGTGGTTGAACGGCATATTCCCTCCGGCAGAGGTGAATTTTCAGAAGCAACGTCAGCACGAGCGTCTTTATCAGTCACACGTTGTTGCGCATGCGAATAATGTTTCAACTACTCATCAGATTGTGCGTGAATGGCGCACCATGTATCGGGAGCGTGCTGAGGTTGAGGCTTATCGCCGGCGTTTGTCATCTGATCATGAAAAATTCGAAAAAGACAAGGAAAAACTTGCCCTTGAGCGAAAAAGGTTGGATGCTGACAGGAAGAGTGAAGAGTGGGGAGTATTGGGGTGGAAGAAGAAATTGGAGGCTAGTGAGGCGCTTCTTGCTAAGGAGCGGTCTGAATGGAAGGATGCGTGCGACCGGGATAATCGCAAGATGTTTGCTGCGCGAAGCGAGATAAACCAGCTGAAAGCGAACGTCGAAGCCTCTTCCAAAACCATTGATGAGCTGACCGTCAAAGTTGAGGATCTATCCAAGACCAATTCTGAGTTGGAAACTCAACTTGCTGCTGCCAAACTCAGTCAAGAGCGCGCTGAAAAAGACCAGGTTCGTACTCATCTTGAGTCTATTCAATTGCATAAGGATTTTGAGGAACTTAGAACATTCATCACTTCCCAGGAAGAGTTGAAGGCAACAATCGTCTCTCGTGATAGAGACTTGGCTGGCAGGGATGTTGAACTTGTAGAGCTCCGTCGTCTTCTACGCGAGTTAGAGGCCAAGATTACGGAGGAAAAAACACGGGCAGATACAGCTGAGGAGGCTCGCTGTGTTTCGCAGTCTGCGTTGAATGTCGCTCAGGAGAATTATTCTGAAACTCAAGCAACTGTGGAACCGCTTGTGAATGCATCTGAATGGCTGAAGGATTACGGCATCCCTTATATAAGTTTGTACCTTCTCACGTTCCTCTTGTTCTTGCGCTTCGTCTATCTGACTCCTCTATGTTATTGTTTGGTGCAGGTTGCTAACGCTGTGCTCAACTCTCCCGAGTTGGATCAAACTGTGGCGGCGCTTATTGTTGCTACGCGTCAGGTTGGTCACCTCGAAGGCTATCAGGAGTGTGTTGGTCATGTTCGTGAGGTCGTGGAAAAGGATTGGGATGTCAGTCACTGCTCTGTAATTGGCGATGTTCACACGTCTTATGCTTCACATCAGCGGGCCTACAATAATCTCAGTCTTCCGATTATGCAACTGGTTTCTGAAGCGTTAAAACATGATAATTATATTGCGCGGTTGAAAGATATCTTCGAGTCCCCAGAAGTGATAGACCTTTCTGACGACAATGACGATGATGAAGCGGGGGATGATGGTGATGGCGATGGTGATCAGTAGGTTAGGTGTTGCCTGGTGGCGAGTTGTTTTAATTGTTAAAGGCGTATGTGCCTCATATAGCTTGTTTTGGTAATTTGTTAAGTTGTATGGGACACCCTATGGAAATATTCTGTCTTGATTTGACTTGAAGTTATCAACCTTGTTTTTGTGTCGTGCGTGTATGTGCTTTGACATGCATTTCTTAGTTATTGAGAACCGCGCGATTACGGGCGTCTCTAGTGTTGTTTCATTTGCCGTGTCATCGTGCTGTGAGGCCTTGTGATTGAATTACTCAATGCGATACTTGTTATAATTACTGTCATGTTTTCTCTATTTTCTTTATAACTTTGTTTAGGTAGTGTGAATGAGTGGCTGGCAAATTTTGAATCTTGTCGCTGTTGTCGAATTCCGTGCGCATACAGGAATTCGATATTTTATAGCCACGCTTTTGCGCGCACTCAAAGTTATCATGCATTTATAACGAGTATCGTGATTTGCAAAGAAAAACATTCTATTAAACCGATAATTGATTGTTAGGCTCTCGGCCTTTGATTACAAAAGGTACTAGACAATAGGCTCGTGGCTTTTGATTCCAAGCGTGATACCTAATTTGTCACACCCCGACCCGCAGCGGAAATAAGAGTCAGGGCATAATTGGGTTATCACCAAAGCACATGACATTTACTATTATGTTTCATAATTAAATGAAGTCAAAGTTACATTTTTCAAACATCCAAACATGTTCATTCAATACAAGGGAAAATAACCAAACATAACAATCCAAATACTAAATCGTTTTATTCTTCTAATCCAGGTCCTATGTGTTCCTAGCTGCTGCTGGTTCACATGTATCATGTGTAAAATGGGAGGTTTTGGGTCAACATAAGTTGGCGAGTGAACCTTATTAGATAAACATTTGAATATGATTTTATGGTTAGTTTATCAATAAAATATTGTGCATAATCATAAAAGAGCAAATGTAAGTAATCAAGCATTGGCAAATAGCAGTTACAATTATAACATACAATAACACTTGATAGCATACATGAGCATACCAATATCATAAGATAACTAACATAAATGAACTGTGCGATCAAGGCTCAATCAAACGGAGCCGATCGTATTGCATGAACTGGAAATGTAAATTGAACTGTGCGCTCAAGGCTCAATCAAACGGAGCCGAACGTATTGCATGAACTGGAAATGTAAATTGAACTGTGCGCTCAAGGCTCAATCAAACGGAGCCGAGCGTATTGCATGTATTGAAATGTAAAATGAAATGACCGATCAATGCTCAATCAAACGGAGCCGATCGTGCGGGCACGCCACAGATCAACCGCATAATAAAATGGGGATCAAGCTCAACCTCATGGATGGGGAGCTGCGGCCTCGGCAAATGCATGTACTGAAATAATAATTTGCATCCAATAATAACTACTTAACAGCAACAAACTAATACACATGTCATGATATGATGTATGCACAATAGTTTCGTTATAATATGTAAATAAACAAAGACACATGATACACCCCAAAAACGTGATTAAAACAGGGAATTTGAAAGGTTCACTCACATTGGGTGCGTTGAATTTGAGATGGTGAGATGCGCACGATTTAGATGAGCGAGTCGACGAGGAATACAAACCTAAATGATAATGGAAAAATATATTAAGTGGATGGATGTTAGTAAGGATTTTAATGAAATTTTTAGATATATTTTTATGAGTTTATGGCTATTTTCTATCTTTAAAAATGTTATTTTTAAGTATTTTTAATTGATTTTTAAATTAAATTAAATAAATAAATAAAAAAAATATTATTTTTTTCACTGTTGACCGTTGACCGTTGACCGGTTCGGTCAGCGGTAAATTCCTGCGCCGGGCGGGATTCGAACCGGCGACCTTCCGTTCACGTGCACGTAGCTCTACCAACTGAGCTACGTGACTAACCCGTTATAAACCCGGTTTTAATTATATTTATATGCTTATTTGAATTAACCAAAAATTCCTTTATTTACAAAAACGTTTTAATTCAACTGGACCGGTGCTCGTGACATGATTCGAACGCGCGACGTGAACTTCATTTTGCACACAGTCCACCGCTGGACTGTGTGTCTAACCCGGTTATATTCTTGATTTATATTATACTTAACAACTACTTGATTTAACCCGGGTTAGTTCATGATTAAAAGGAATGTTATTACACAAAGCGTGCGCGTAGTAAGGATCGAACTCGGGACGTGTATATGAACTTTGCACACAGTCCACCGCTGGACTGTGTGTCTAACCCGTTTATAATCCGGATTTTAATTACTCTTATCTCATTATTAAGTTCGTCTTCTTCATTACGATCACAGACTTTACTCAAACATCTGGTTCGTGATTAATCTAATTAATAAACATGACGACTAGCTTGAATGTACTAAACCGAACAGTTTGGGGAAAGAAGATACCGGACAGGTTGTCTTCCTCAGAGAGTCCGGCGAGAATTTGACGGCTCTGTTTTTGAACCTTCGGCTGAGAGGGTCTATCAACAGAATTAAGGAATTAGATATGAAATTGAACTAGTGTGTATTGATTATTAGTACGTTTGAATGTGCATACCGATAACTAGCGGGTTTCCGGCAATTCCAGAAATTCTCCGGCGAACACAGAAAATCCAGCAAAGTCGTCTGTGGCTGATTTTGAGTGATGGGTTAATGTTAGTAAAGTTCTAACAATAGATTGAAATCGTAAAGAAGGAGTATCTTACCGGTTTGTGTTGAATACGGTTTTCCGGCGACTTCTGCAGAGAATTCCGGCGAACTGTTTTAGGTGTTCAAATGATTTGAAAACGCGACGAAAAGGAAATGGAGTGTTGTTGTGATAGTTCTGAATCGTGCAAATGATCGGAACTTGAATTAAATCAGAGTTTGATAAATTTTCGGTTTCAAATACCGAAAATGATGAAACTTTAAGTTCATTCATTACTGACTTAATTAGAAACCGAAATACATCGGTTATAAGTTGTCCAGATGAATTCGAAATGATTTGGCGATCGGTTTGCCGATTTCCGTTATTCAGATGGCATCAACGGTTGATTTGAGTTTGCGTATAAGATCCAATTGTTTGCCTAGTGTTAACAGAAAACACATTGTGGCGGAGTGGTTTAGTGAAAGAAGGTTAAGTTGCTTTGAAGGCTTGGCTGACCCGGGTTCGAGTCCCGGCAGCTACAAATGTTTTTTATTTATTTTATTTTAACTTTTTATCAAATATAATTTTTTATAGTTTAGTTTATTTATTAATTATGTAACGTTTAAACTCAAAATAATCATAAATAATTAACGAATCTTTTATAACATGGTACAAGATTACAAAACGGAGCGGGTTTTGGAGACCCGATTTTTACAAATGTTACATAATTGGGTTCTCGACCCTTCGTGGAATTAAAAAGCATTGCTTACATGTAGCACTAGCGTAATTGCTGCGCGTTCCAAGTGCGCGGCACAAGTTGATCATTCAACGTTCGAAGCTTGTATGCGCCTTTTCCCAGGACGTCGTGAATGATATAAGGGCCTTTCCACTTGGGTGCTAGTTTCCCAGGGCGTTCTGCATTGGAAGCCTCATTGTCGCGAAACACGTATTCTCCTGGTCGAAAGATGTATACATGTACCCTCGCATTGTAATATTTTTCTAACTTTGACTTGTACTTTGCTTCTTTGATCGCGGCATTTTCGCGCCTTTCTTCAAGCAAATCAAGATCTAGGCGTCGTTCTTCTTCGTTGTTTACCGCGTTGACAGCCATTAAGCGGAGTGATGGCAACCCTATTTCAGCTAGGATGACTGCCTCTGAGCCGTAAACCAAACTAAAAGGTGTTTCACCATTGCTAGTCTTCGGCATAGTTCGGTGAGCCCAGAGTATGCTTGGAAGCTCGTCAACCCAACCCCACAGTGGGCGCCAATGAAGAAACACCGAACTAATCAGAGGTTAGTCCAGGGAATATGTTTCGTTCAACAAAGGTTAATCTTCCTCCCCAAGCCAAAAACTCAGTAAATTATCATGCAAAACACTAAACACTCCGTTAGGCTCGTTACGAGAGGGAAATAGGGGGTTACCCCTCGTAACTACCTCCGGCGTGAGAATAAGTAACTGTTTTGAGGATTAAGTAGAAAGTAATTAATGAGAGAGCTGAGAGTGTGATGCCTTAAACCTGGAAGTCAAGTGTTCTATTTATAGCCGAGAGGAATTGTAGAGGGGTTGGGCTCATGGGCCTTGGGCCCGAGGTAAGCGACATGGAATATCCATTTGGTCTCCTCTGCCGAGGTTACTTAGTGGTCTCAGGTGTTGTCGCTACCTGCCGTATTGCCAATGGAGCCACGTGTCCTAACAACTAGCTTCATTGTCTGATCTGTCCTTCGCCGTTAGTGGAGATCATGGGACAGTGGTCGGCGTAACCTGATTGGTGCCACGTGTCTAGCTCGGTGTACTCTTTGTCAGTCGTACGCCTGCACGTCGTGGAGCACGATCTTCTACAGGCTGTCGCCTCGTTATTGGTCCGTAGCTCTGGTCGTTGTACTTTTCGTACAGATCTTTCTCTTCCTCGCGCTTTCTTCTAGAAGGTCTCTTCCCCGGGCGAGGTTGTTGTTGGCTTGTTCTCTTTGTAGATAACTTCTAAGTGTCATTCTACAAGTTACGGGCGCTTCTTGTACTCGCGCGGCCTGTCGCCTTGCATCGATGGTCCGTGCGTAGTATGGCTTGTTTGTCCTTATGACTTAGGTTGGTATGGTTTCATGTGCCGATACGGTTGACTAATCGTTACCCGGCGCGTGATTTAGGACCATACCCCTTCATTAGGTTTATGTGAACATTATTAATTAAAAATGTTAAATATAATAACTTAAATGTAAACATATTAGAACGATTCTTAAGTTTTAAATTATACTTTTTTATTTTTGAATCTTACATAATTTTGTTTCAAAACCGAAATAACCGAAAAACATAACCAAACCGGTGTAAAAACCAAGAAAACCGAAACCGAACGGTTTTCAAAAACCGAAAACCGACATTTCGGTATCGATTTTGGTTTTGCCAAAAAAACGAAACGAACCGAACCGTGCACACTCCTCCCTTACACATCCCGTTCCTTAAAATTATAAAGATAAGGATACGAAGTCTACATGACATCTCATTTTTTATCCTCATCCGTATAATTAACTAAAAGTACTATTGCTTAAATTTATCTATTAATTTTTATAAACCTCTCACATCCTATTTGGCATAATTATATGAGAAGAATAGGGATCTAAATTCTAATAAAAAACTCCATTAAATGCCACATGATATTTTCTCCGTAATATTGTTAATTTTATTAAATAATATTTAATCTAATATATAATATATATTTTCAATATATAACAACCCCCAATTTTGAGGCATTTCATAATGGGATTCGGCTAACTATATAAAACATTTTTACGATGATTTATCAAAATCTTTTTAAAACATCACTTAAATTTGTTTACCGATGCTAAAACTTAGTCCATTTTTAAAACAAATTATTTTAAACATAAAACTTGGTCCATTTTTAAAACAAATTATTTTAAACATAATTAGATTATAAATTTATATTTTTAACACTAAAACATGGAAAACATTTTAAAGTGCAAGTTGTTACACGTTAACTCTATATACAATAACGGTTTTTCTCGAAGTGTTTATACAACCTTTAAAATTTAACCGTCAACTTATGAATTTATGACCATGGAGTTCAAAATTCAATAAACTATTTTTTTTCTTTTTCGAACAACTATTTTTCATTTCACTAATACATGAAGTGTTTCCTTAAAAAAGGGTAGTTGTTAATCACAACATATCTAATGGTTTTGAGTTATGATTATTACCTTTTTGATTACATATTTATCTAATCTAATCTTATTTTATTAAAGGATTCCAACGGCTGTCATGTTTTCTTCATTAACTTAGTAATAATATTAATATAGGTTATATCAGTTAAATATGAATCAATTATAATTCCTTTGGAGTTTAGTAATTAGAAAAAAATCACATCTTTAAAACCATTAGTATACATATATGATATAACTAGAGAAATTACTTTGAAACTATAGGAAAGTGATCAAGTCTTAACTGTTGTCAGTTAACTTTGGTCACCGAAATTATTAATATTCAATTAAATAATTAGTGATATTTATTTACTGTTTCTTAAATTATAAAATGTTTTCTTACTTTAAATTTACCAAATAACACATTAAATCATTTGTATAATAACTATACCCCGTTATCTATAATTAGTATTAATTCATTATTTATTATAGATTATAAATTAAGAGGTATATGTATATACGAATCTCTTTTAAATCACCATGCCACCATCTCCTCAACTATTCCAAAGTCCATATTCAATTGCATTTTAAAGAGATCATAGGTATGTTAAGATGTGTATTTTGCGTAAGTATTATAACTTATATTCATATTATATTTTCACATTTTGTGACATTTGGTTCATATGTATTTTTATTAATATTTTCTTCTTTACTCAACCCGTGTAACACACGGGGTGAATAACATAGTTGGTTAATATACCAATTCAATTTAGTTGTATACAAAATTTTAGACTAAATTACACAGATTGTCCTTTAGTTATCTATCAAATTTCATCCTCTGCCCTATATCTTTAAAATACACACTCCATGTCCTTTACGACTAAATTAAGCACACTCCATGTCCTTTACCTTAACACCGTTTATCAACTCCGTTAATCTCCGTCATGTGCCACTCATGTGAGGGGTAAAAAGGCCATTTTACACAAAAACTCTTCACATACTTCATATATACCAGACAATTAAACCCACGACCTTTTTCTAAACCTTAAACTGGACTTTGGCTGCAATATTACAGACGACTGTAATGCAATATCGGATGCACTTTGGCTACAAATTGGTTGCACTTTGCCTGATAATTGGCTGCAATATTACAGGCGATTGTAATGCACTATCGGATACAATATTGGCTGCAATATAACATGCAAATGTAATGCACTATCCGATGCAATATTGGCTCCACTTTGGCTGCAAATTGGTAGCACTTTGGCTGCAATATAAGAAGCAAATGCAATGCAATATTGGTTGCAAGTTGGCTACAATATAACAAGCAACTATAATGCAATATTTTGGCACTTTGGCTGCAAGATAAGAAGCAATTCTAATGCAATATTGCTGCACTTTCGCTGCAATATTGGCTCCAATATAACAAGTGCCTTTGGCTGCAAATGTTACAGAATGATCAAACAGCCAAACATTGTGCAGAACTGAACCAAACAACCAAACCTGCTACATTCATATACAGAGTTGTAATGTTTAAATAGCCCATACATCGATTAATTGTCTGGTAGATATGAAGTATGTGAAGAGTTTTTGTGTAAAATGGCCTTTTTACCCCTCATATGAGTGGCACATGATAGAGATTAACGGAGTTGATAAACGGTGTTAAGGTAAAGGACATGGAGTGTGCTTAATTTAGTCGTAAAGGACATGGAGTATGCATTTTCAAGATAAAGGACAGAGGATGAAATTTGATAGATAACTAAAGGACAATATGTGTAATTTAGTCCAAAATTTTATGGATAAGACTATTATGTATTTTTTGTATTGTTCTTATGACTAAGAATAAGAATAATGATCTTAATCTCAGTTTTGTTATGTTATCTTTGTCTTCAAATTTTGGCCATACCAAGAAACATGCTAAGAGGAAGGATCAATTCTATCACATTGTACAATTGATATTTCAAATTTAACTTATGCTATTCATTTTCGCTAACATATCCAAATATGTAGGAACTTGTTCTTAAAACTTTTGATAACTTATTGTTTAGTCTTCTAATGTTATGGTTTTCAAGTTAAGAGGCAAACGAGTTGGAATTGTTGGGCTTGGAAACATTGGATCTAGAGTTGCCACAAGACTACATGCCATGGGTTGCATAGTCTCATACACCTCAAGGCAGAAAAAGCAATCTACCCCCTTCACTTTCTACCCAAATATCCTCCAACTCGCTTTTGACTCTGATGCTCTCGTGCTTTGTTGTGCGTTAACCAACAACACACGTCACATGATCAATAACAAAGTCATGATGGCCTTAGGAAAAAAAGGTTTCATCATGAACGTGGCCCGTGGGGCCCTCATTGATGAGGTGGAGTTAATAAAGCGTTTGGTGGAAGGTGAAATTGGTGGTGTTGGTCTGGATGTTTTTGAAAACGAACCAAATGCACCTAGAGCGTTGTTTGAATTGGACAATGTCGTTTTTTTGCCTCATGCAGCGGCCTTTACTAATGAATCATTCTATGATGTGGCTCAGGTTATGATACGCAACTTGGAGGCGTTTTTTTTACGAATGAACCCCTGCTTACTCTTGTTGACAATAAATTCTAGTCATGATTTGTGCTTCATTACTTAATTTTCCAATAAATGTTTAATGTATCCATTTACTGTATTCCCTTTTGTTATTTTTTTTCTTTGTATAACTATAATCCCACTCTACGGTTTCTAGGAATAGATCAATAACCATCTAAAAAATAAGAAAATGATCACTAACTTCCTTCCATCTCCTCTACTATGGCGAGGCTAATGGTGTGCCGTTTTAAAGAAGTTACCATGGTTTGCTTGAAGTGCTCTATCCGATATTCGTGGATCATTAAGCGTAGCCTTGATTAATGTGTTAGATACTTGTTTCAAAGTCACCTACGTTTTTACCAATCGCTTAAAGGGCCATTAATAAAAGCTCTTGTCCCTAATCCGATATCAAAAGTAGCGCTTTTAGAAATGTTTACTCGGATCATACATCTCTTGAATGCGTTTAACAATGCCCGTCAAGTTTTTAACATTAGATCTCTACCATTTCCCAGAACAAACGGTTCAACAAGTGTCCAATAAGTGTTCGTCCACCTTTTAACATCTTGGTCAATCGGTTATCCAAAATTTCGTCTGATTATGCTAGTTCAGGCCAAGTTGTTACAGAAATTTAGGATAACCGATTGACCAAGTTCAGGCCAAATTTTCGTCCAATTATGTTGAATTAAGTAATTGGACAATAATTTATTACATAAAGAGAACAATTCTTTATAAAATAAAAATAAATTACTATTTAATCACTTAATTCAGTCAAAATTACTATATATTCACATTAAAATTGACACCCACCTGAATGAGTTTACATTTAATGGCAAATTTCTTTACTCATATCGTACGTGGGACTTGAACCCAAGACCTCCCCTCCCAAGGTGTCTAAAGGCATTGCCTTTGTCAATGGACCACCACCCCATTGGTCACCCTGAATGAAGTTGACTCCCATATTCGAACCCTCGGGTTTTTATGAGTCGTTTTAAACGATCTCGTGAGATACAATCATACAACCGGATGCCAAAGGCCCTGAATTATATAGAGATCCAATTAGATCTTGTTCTTTTTATTTGTGGAAACTGTATGAGTGTCCACCACATTACTTAAAACGTATATGATCTCCTTCATACATCCTGATCCAAGTCCACATTCAATTCCAGCAACGGCCCAGTTTTTCTTTAAAATATATCTTATTTTAATGGCAGCGCTTGCTCTTACTTGATATCTCGGGTTGTGACAGAGGCGTAAAGCCATGCCAAGTAGCGCCAATGTCACATTGCCGTCAGCGATCACCAACACCGGAAAAAATCGTAAAATAAAAGAAATAAAAAATAAAACCAAACGAAAAGTAGACGTAAACACGTTGAACCCTGCACGACCGTTGCAGATTAGGCCAAAACGTAAAAAGTTAAGCCCCCACGTTGCAGTGGGGGCGTAAAACCGTGTCAAAATGCACCAATGCCACACCACCTCCAGCGACCACCA
>CAMTDV010000467.1:0-15979 GCA_947069175.1 Scalesia atractyloides | reverse complement strand
AAAAACCCAAAAAACTTTTTTTCCATTTTTTCCCCCTTTTTTCATAAAACCCCCAAAAATTTTTAAAAAAACTTTTTTAAATTAAATTCACCAAAAATTTTTCTATAAAAATCCATTCAAATTTTTCACTAAACTCTAAAATTTAAAAAATTTTCCCCCAAAATTTTATATTCAATTTTTTTTTTTACATTTTTTTTAAAAAAAAATTTAAATTTTAAATAATAAACTCACAAAAAACAAAAAATTTTTTCAACCCCCTTTTAACCTTTAAACCAAAATCAATCTTTTTTAAATCCCCTTCCTTAAAATTTTTAAAAATTAACCCAATTCCCCCAAACCCCAAAAAACCGGTTTTTTCCCTTTATAAACACAAACTACTTTTCATCATATCAACAAACCTTCATTTAATTCAAAAAACCCCAATTAACTTTCCCCCCCTTTTTTTTTAACATTTTAACCCCCTTTTTTTAAAAACAAAAATCACAATTCCCCTTTCATTCCAATCAATTCAAAAATTTTCCCCCCCCCTTTATTCAAAAAAAAAACTAATTAACATTTTTTTTTTTTTTAAAAAAACCCAAAAAAAAAAATTTTTTTTTAAAAAAAAAACCCCCCCCTTTTTTAACCCTTTTTTTTAAAAAAAAATTAAACTCTAAATTTTACCCATTAAAACCCCCCCCCTTTTTCTTTCCCCCCTTTTAAAAAAACCCCCTTTAAAAAATCCCATATTAAATTTACCAACCCCAAATTCCCCCCTTTACTTAATAATTTACAAAAAAACCCCCAAATTTTTTCCCACCCACCATTTCCATCCCACCCCTTTTTTCTTTTTTCCAACTTAATCCAAACTTTTCCAAAACAAAAGTATTCCCCTTCGATAAATATTCCCTTCATTTTTTCCCTCTATTTTTGTTTAGGGAAGGGGGGTTTTTTTGGGGTTATAGTTGATGGTTTTTTTTTAAATTTCCCCATCTCACTACAAAACCCGGACTGAGAGTTTCTTCTCAACCCAGCCCTCGCAAATTAAAATAAAATTCAAATTAAAGTTTTTTAAATTTAAATTTCAGATAGAATAAATTTAATTTAAGATAAACATGAAATTTAATAAGTAATATACTGAACCCATTGATTTCATTTAATCAGATCAAATCTAATTCATTTTTTGGTACCTTTTTTTTGTATAGAAACTAAATCTAAATAAATTAAATAACTTTTTTTTCTTATATTTATATTTTTTAGAATTTTAAAAAACCAAATTTTCCCCTTTTGTTTTCCCTCTTAAACGTTTTTTGGGTTGCCCCAAATTTTTAGCAATCCAAAAAAATTTAAAAGTTTTCGGGGGCCGAATTTTTACTCTTTAAATTTTCTTTTTCGTTCAATCTTTAGTTCTAACTTTTCCAAATAGAAAATTTGGTCCCCTGCCGGGTTTCCCCCACCCCGACAAATTGAATCATTCAAATTTCATTTTCACAAAAATTTCTTTTAAAATTTAAATAGGTTTCCAAACTTTCCCCAAATCGCTTCTTACTTAATGGTTAGGTCTAAAATTTTAAAAAGGGAGCTATTATTTTTTAGTCAATTTTTCCCTTATCTTTAGGGCTCGAACCCTTTTTTTAATTTTTTGTTCGCCCGAGAAAGATCCATTTAATGAGAACCGAAAGGGGTGCTTTTTTACGCAGTTTTTTTCTGAGATGACTCATAACCTTACATTTTGGGAAATTAAAATACCCACCAATATCCTTTTTTCTTTCTTCTCTAAACCTTTCCCAATTACCAACCCTTTCTTTTTATTTCGATTGACCCCCTTTAGAAGCATTTTTTTTAAAATAAAAAAGATTTCTTTTTGGCTAAAATAAAATATGAAAATTATATCATTTTCTTTACGGGTTCTTTGGACCAATAATACGAAGGATGAGTTGGTTTTTACTTCATATTTAAATTTTTTTTAATTTTTAAAAACAGGGGGCCCTTTTTTTATACAAAACCCCCTAAAAAAACCAACGAGTCACACACTAAGCATAAGCAATTTTAAAAAAGTTTAATTTCATTTTTTAATTAAACCCCCTATAGAATTAAAAATTAGAATTATTATTGGGTTTCATTTTTTTTTTTTATTAAACCCAGAAAAAAAAAAAGAAAAAAACTTTTTTTATCTTTTTGTTACATCGCGGGGATAAATGAAAAAGGGAAATAAAGTTTATTATTCCCCTTCTATAAAAAACCAAATTTTGATGCCTAATCCCCCTAGTTTTGTTCGAACTGAAATAGGAACAATAATAAATTTTAGCGCAAGGGTTTGTAGGGGAAACCCAAACCCCTTTTCTGATCCAATCAACACGCCAATTTTTTTTCCGTCGATACGCCCCTTAAATTTTTGAAACTTAAATTTCCTTTTGAATCTCCCTTTTCAGTTAATTCTATAGCCTTTTTCATGTTTTTTTGCAAAAGAAACTCTATTTTTTTAATTGTCCACAAATAAATTCTCAAGAATATTAGGGTTTCCAAAAAGGTTTTAAATTTCCCGTGTGATAGCAATGTTAAGTTTCCGATTTACAAAATTTAAAAATTCTTTTTGTAATTCATCGAAATTCTTCGTTCCCTGGGGGTCAAACTTTCAATTAATTTTTTTTGGGGAAATCCCATATAGATTTTTTGTTTTGGACAGGCGATTCTTTTTGAATCTCTTTTACGTGAAATTTTCCCTCGACCCCCAGAAGATTTTTTCATATTTTTTTGTACATAATTTTTTAAAAAAATTTCTTATTTTTGATCTTCTTGCAGGCCCTCAGAAAAATTTTTTGGGTTGTGCAAACCCAAAAGGGGAATGATAAACCTTTGGTGTACCAAAATCGAAACCAATTGGATTTATTTTTTTGCCCATGTTCCCCCCTTTCTATCCCCAAACATAATACACAAAAGTTGTTTCCTTTTTTTTTCCTTTTTTACCTATTAAAAAGTTTGGATTTTATATATTTATCAAGGATATTTTCTTTCATTACCAAAAGTTATATGGGAGGTTTGGTTTTTTATCCCCAAAAATACGCCCCCCGAGCTCGAAAGGTTTTTAAACTCTTCATATAGTAAACCTTTTTATTTTTTTCGGCTTTACTAATCACTAAATTTTCCCTTTAATTTGAACCCCATTTTGGGGAAATAGCATTTTCTGTGCAAAAATAAACTAATTTAAAAAGGGGTAAAAAATGCCGATTTAAAGGGAGATTTCTAATATCATAAGTGTTTCTTCGAGGAACCGGGCCCCCGAATTTTTATCAAAATTTCTCTTTGCGCTTTTGTGACAGACATAGATATATGTTTTACCAAAAGCGTATACTTTTGTTTTTTCCCATTTTTTTAACAAAAATTCGGGCCCCCTACCAATCAATTGATAAAAATCTATATATATTATTAAAACATAAACATAAAAAAACCCTTTTTTTAAAGAGAGATCTATTATCGCTTTTTTTCTGTTTCCCGGAAATTTAAAAATAGGCGCAAATTCCCCCAATTTGGTCCCACCTATTTCGATTGTTTTATAAATTTGGTAAATTTCCTTTCCATTATGGATACAAAATATGGGGCCCAAACCCTTATGGGGAAAAAATGGTAGATCCCGGGACCAATTTTTATTATGATTTCTTTTTCTTCTTTTGTGTTAAAACTTATTTATTTTTTTAATAAAAAGATTCGCTACAAAAGGATTTTTTTTGAGTGAACTGTTTACAGCTTCCTCCTATTTTTTTTGTAAAGACGAAAGAAAGAAATTCTATTTTTTTTCCTCCTATTTACTACGGCGACGAAGAATCAAATTATCACGATATTTATTCCTTTTTCTAAATTTTTTTTTTCCCAAATGCAGGAAAAACCCCAAGGGGGTTTTTGGGTTTTTTTTTTTTCCCAAAATTGGGGCCCCCCCTTTTACCACCCCCCCCCTGTGGATGGGCTACAAAGGGGTTTATAACTAATCCCCTTACTACAGGGGGCTTACCTAGCCCAACGCATAATCCGGGGCCCCACCCAAATTTTTTTGGTTCACCCCAAAATTTCCCCCTTGCCCCCTGTTTTCTGAGGGAGTTTTGGATATCAAAAAGGACCTCCCCAGAAGGGAATTTTAATGGGCCCATTTCCCCTTCTTTTCAATCAGTTTCGCTACAGCAACCCCCCTGCCTAGCTAATTGTCCACCCTTTTCCCAAATGTGATTTCTAAAGTTATGTAATGGCCGGCCTAAGGCAATCGGTTTTAAGTAAAATTCTTCTTTTTTTCAAACAAAACCCCTTCCCAAACTTAAAAAGCTTCTTTCCCAAAAATACCTTTCTGGTGTAGATGGTGATATCTATACGATGGATCTTATCTAATGGTTTTAAAAGAAGTACCAAAATGGGGGGAATTTAAAGGAAAACAAAATTTTGCCGAATCAAAACCCTGTTTTTGACTTCACATCCTAGGGCCTTCCCGTTCCCCTCACTGGCTTAAAAACTCATGAGCATTCCCGACCGAATGACTCTAGAAATTAAAGTTGATACTTTTTCCCCAATAATTTTTGGGTAAAAGTAGGAGACATCTCATTTTTTTTCCCCCGGGGGAAACTTTTGAATTTAAACCACGCTTAGCTTTCCCAATTTCGCCCTGACCAAAACAAAGAAATGTGAATAATCCGTCCCCTTTTCTTTGAAAGAAGGGGCGCTTTCCCGGTTTTGTCGGGGCTTGAAAAAATTTTTCTTCTCCATATTTTATATCTCTAGAGTCAATAATTTTATATGAGGAACTACTTTAACTCAAACACTTGCTGCCGTTAACTTTCAGTTTTTTTTGTTGAGCATCCTTGGGAAGGGGGGCTCAAATTGGATCCGTGATCGAATTTTTTTAGGGGGGGTTTTGTCCCTAAAAACCCAATTGGTTTCTTCCAATTACAAATTTAATAGTTTTTTAAAAAAGCACTCAAAGGGAGGGCATTTCCCATTTTTTTTTAGGGAAATTTCTGTAAACCCAAAAAAAAAGGTATCTCCCAATTATAGCCCCCCTGGGGTGTAAAAAAATAAACTCTTTTCACCATCCCTATAGTGTATGAACAAATTATGGATTTCGATTCGGGTCGTATTCTAGGGTTAAAGATTCTACCATATATTTCTTTTTCATTCCGCAAAAATCTTTTTTACCGGTATAAACGCTTATGACCTCCCCCTCTATGCCCCGCGGTAAAGATTCCTCTGGGATTACACCTTTAAACCCCAATGATCCGGGCCATAAAATCAAATTATTTCGTGGATTGGATTTCACTTTACTGTCTACGGTTTCCCTTGCGTTTTGGGTCGGGGGAAAAGTTTTTTTTAAAAAATTTATCGCCATGGGTATTAAGTATTTTTTTATTTAAGTTCTTTTCTTTCTAAGAGGTGGAATAGAAAAAACCCGGGTTTAAGCGTAATGATCATTTCGTCTGTAATGCAAAATTTTCCCCGTCCCATAATGGGGCCCCATTCTTTTAGCCTTTCCCCCCAAGTCATGACTATTCATCGCAATTTCCTTTACAAACCAAAAAAAGAGTTTACCCAAGCTTTTTTTTCTGTCCCCCAGTTTTATCCTGATTCGACATTAGAAGTATAAATTTATTTTTTTCCCCCAAAAACCGGGAAAACTTTTGTCCCGGGAAATACTGCAAAACCTGATTCCCTCCATAAAATTTGATTCCCCATAGTTTTTAGTCCAATAAGACTACAAACTTTTCTGTTCATAAAATATGATAAGAAAAACCACAAACAATTTTGTTATTATGGATGAGAATTTTAAATTTATACAGAGCTTAAATTCCCAAAAACTTATTGGGGGGGTCCCATTGGCGTGAAACCCCGTAGGGGGGAAATTTAACCTACGAATTCCCCCAATTTTTGAGTTGGGGTTTCTTTTAAAAACCCTTCAGCCCGGGTCTTAGGGGTCATAGTGAATGACCAATTTCCAAATTTAAATGGGAAACTTTTAACAAAAACAATGAGATTTCTTAAAAAGAAATTCCTTTTGTTTCAATAAATCAGGAAGGGAAATTTTAAGCAGGGCAGAATTTTAAGTCCTGGAATTTTAGAATTGAGGAGATAAATTTAGAGAGATCAAGAAATTTTCCCCTATTTCTTAGGGTTCCTGGACCCCCAAATTTAATTCAGTGGGATCTTTTATTCACCCTTTTTTTTTCCCCCAAGAACTTTTTATAAAATTTTATCCCAATTTATACTATTTAAAAAATTAATTAACAAAAAAATTAATAATTAAATTTTGGGGGGTTAATAAAATATTAAAAATAAAATTAAAAAAAAATTTTAAAAAAAATCTTATAATAAAAAATTTTTAAAAATTTTTACATTGAAGAATGTTTTTAAAATATAAATTTATTTTTCCAAATAAAATTATAAAAGAAAAAAAAATTTTTTAATAAAGAAGGATTTTCTAAAAATAAAATTTTAAATTAAGGGTTTTAAAAAAAAATAAAAAAATTAATGAAAATTAATGAAAGGGGAATTGAATTTAATAAAGAAGAAAATATGGGGGGTTTGTTTTTATAAATAAAAAAAAAAATTTTATTAAATTTAAAATTTTTTTAAAAAAAAAATAAATTAATTAATTAAATTTAATTTATAAATTTTTAAATTTTTTTTAAAAAAAAAAGGTTTTTAAAAAAATGGAAAAAATTTAATAAAATTTAATTAGCTGATCTCTTAAAACAACCAGGCTCAGGAACAAAGCAATGTTTAAATTTCCGAATAAAAATTTCTTGAATCCAAAATGTTCTTCTTTTTTCTTCATTGTAAATCTCGGGATTCCAATTGAGTCCAAAATCAAATTGGGTTGACAAAAATTTTTGTCAGATCGGAAAAAAAGTGATTTTTACAAAATAATTTATTTAAAAATACCTCCTAATTCACCATTTAAGGGGGGAAAAAAATTTAAAATTTTTTATAAAAAAAATTTTTTTAAAAATTTTTTTTTTATTTTTTTTTTTAAAATTTTCCAAAGAAAACTTTTTTTTTGGGTTTAAAAATTCATTTTTTTTAAAAAAGGTAGGGTAAAAATTTTTCCCTTTAAATTTGGTTTGGGTTTTAAAATTTTTTTTCCCCCGGTTAAAAAATTTAAAGTTTGTTTTTTTTAAAAAGGGTTTTTTTTGGAAAAAAAACCAAAACCGGGAAAATGGGACAAAACATTTATTTTTTTTAAAAAAAAGGGGAAAACCCTTTTTTTATTTTTAAAATTCAAAAAAACCCCCAAAAAAAATTTTTTTTTTCTTTTTTTTGGGAAAATTTAGAATCTATAAAAAAATCTAATTTTTTTTTTTCTTTAAAATTTTTTTTACCCTTTGTTTTTTTTAACAGGGTTCAACAACAAGTCGATATTTCACGATCAAGGAGTGTAATACTCTTTGGAGTAGCGGGTCCTTATATATCGTATTAAACAATCGAAAGATGGTCAGAAATAAAAAATCTCTATTGATAGGAGCTTCTCCTTATAACCTATGAATTCCATTGGACCCAGAATGAACATTGAAGAATCCTTGGTCTTTTCCAATATCAATAGTTTTGATTGTTTCGCTCACCTGTAGATATTCCAAAAGGAAAAAAGATTATGAGGGTTTCTTTCCTGAATCCGAAAGAGAGGGACTTGGTTCTCCCAATACTAAAAAGTGTAGCATGCCTGAAATCTAACTGGGGTTCGCGTGGTGGAGGACGGATCGGGAAAAAGCAGCGATTCTAGTTGTATGAATATCAATGAAACCGGCGCTGGAATTGAGATATTATGCAAAGAGAAAGATCTCAAATATCTGGAGTTTGTCTTTGTATAATTATAGGGATGAACCGATCCCTAGACCACTGGTTTGGGAATTTTTTGATCGTACTTTGCTCTGAGGAAGAGGCAAAATAGAGATCAACTTGAATTCGGACCACTAATCGAAATCTTAGTGAAACACTGGATTTGTTATCGAATGTCTGCTTTTCGTGGAAAATACCATTGAAGTGGAGGGTTTTTTCAAACAACAAGGGCTGGGTCAACAATTTCAACAAATGATTATTGACAATGTTTCCCATCCTCTTCTCGAGAACAAGTCCCGGCTATTCACGGAACGTGAGAAGCAGATGATTTATCATCTGCTTCCGGAAGGAAATCGAAGAATTTCTTGGTAATCCTACAAGATCCGTTCTTTCTTTTTTCTCTGACAGATTCAAACTTCATCTGGTTCGAATCCTACTGAGAGGTCCACTAGAGATCAGAAATTGTTCGAAGAAACAACAGATCTTTCTTTTGTCAGCATCGGAAAAGAAAGAAATGGTGAATCTATCAAGATAATTTACGTCTTTAATTTACAAAATAACCCCGTCTCAATTCATCCTATTTCATTAGAATTCGGGATGTGAAAAGTTTCGAAGGATGAACCGATATGGACATTCCCAACCAGATTTCATTCTGAAAAAACAAAAATCCATTTTTGATTTATTCATCGATTCATACCGGAAACAGGGGAGGAATACACGGTACACAAACCACGATTTTGAATCAAAAGATATAGATTTCAGAAATGGCAGATTTATTCACTCTACAATAACGCGAGCCGGATCTGGTGTAGCATAAGAGAGTTTGCCTTTTCTATGATTCCTATGGATTGGATCCAAAACAATTCTTGAATGGGGTATTCAACTCCCAGGTATGAATGGAAAACGACTCGTTATTGGTTTTTATTGGTTCTATTTCTATTTTTTATGAATAGAATGATCTTTTATCGAAGATCAGAAAAAAAGGGTCCGGATCTCCTCGGAATGATTTGAAGAGCCAAAAAAAACCAAAAATAGTTGGATTTGCTACAACAACATAATGGAGGCAGTCCCAATCCAATATAGATTGATCGAAATCTGATTCAAAATCCAACCATAGCACCCATAGGTACATAAGAAATGTATTGAATCGATTTCTTTTAAATGATAGATCCGATCGCAACTTCGAATATGGAATTCAAGGATCAAGATAAGAAAGGATACTCTGAATCATAGAACTTCTAATAATATACGTTCAACCAACATTGATCGAATTTGCAAAAGAGTCAGAAGAGATGGTTTCGATCCTCTATTTTTTTTTATCGAACCGAAGATCCATGAATCGGATCCTGATGCATATAGACTACATATGTCCCACTGGGAGCCAATAATTTCCCGAACATTTGGAAACATTTCGTTTCTGAGCAGAAGACCCGTTTGCAAGTATGTCGAATCGATTACGTTATTAATCCATATTCGATTGATTGGTCTGAGGTATCGACTAAAAAGATTTGCTAAGCACTTCGTTTCTTTTTGTCCAATTGCTCTTTTTTTTGTCTAACTCACTTACCTTTTTTTGTTTGTCAGTCTTCGGGAATATCCCTTTCATAGGTCCGAGATTCTACTCTATCAATTGAAAAGGTCCGAACGATCACAGTTTTTTAAGAATCAATAGGTCTTCAAATCGTTCATCTACCACTTGAAAAATTGAAACCCTTCTTTGGATATCATGAGACTTGCAAAAATCGAAATTGACTTGATCAATGAGGAACAATATCACCATTTTTGTTCAATAAGATACCAAAGTGGAGATTGACTCATTCCATACTAAAATACGCAGGAAATCTTTTGATAACAACGGATTTCCTATTTCTCAATGATATTCCCACGATGCAATACAATTGCTGAATCCCGTGAAATCATTCATAGAAGTTCATTGAGATCTTCTTTAAAAGGTAATCAACTTCGATTCTTGAATAATCCACATCAACTTCTGCTATCTATTGTACAAAGATCCCCTTTTATGTGGAAAAGGCCCGTATCAATAATAATGATTTACGTATGGACAATTCCTCAATATCTTTGTTCATTCGCAAACAGAAATATTTTCTTGTGCGTCGTTAAAAAAAAACATGCTTTTTGGGGGAGAGATACTATTTCAGCAATCGAGTCACAGTATCGTAACATATTTCATACCTAAGGCTTTTCCACAAAGTGGTTGACGAAAACGTATAACTTTACAAATCTTTCATTTTCCAAGTCGAATCTAATTCGATTCGTTCGTAGAAGCTATTTACTCGATCGCAGACATTTCTGGAACACCCTCCGATAAGAGGGACAATAGTCAATTTTGAAAGAACTTAGTGCAACCTCTTTCAGATTTGAAATCTATCTGATTCAGAAGGGAAGAACTGTATCAGTAATCTCAATTTCAATTCAAACATGGGTTTGATTCACACTCCAACATTTCGAGAAATATTTACCATCCGAAAAGAGGAAAAAACGGAGTCCCCGTTGTCTAAAGAAATAACGTTTGAGAAAAGGGCAGATTAATAGAACTTTTCAACGAATAGTGCTTATTCAACTCTCTCAAAATGAATCTATTCCTAACATAATGCCATGGTCCTTACGTCGACAGGGTACAGATATCTAAAGTTTTTTATTGTTTAGATACTTGGTCAGACCCTATTGCCGATACTAAGTATTGCAGTCCAAAAATTTGTATCCATTTTTCATGATATATGCATGGATCAGATTATATCAGGGCGAATTCTTCTCAGAAAAAATTCTGTCTTCCACATGGAACTGATAAGTGAGATTTCGAGTAAGTGTTTCCATAAAGCTTCTTCTTCCGAAGAAATGAATTCATCGAAATATGATCACCATTGATATCGACACATCTGTCAAATGTTCGGGAGTTCCTCTATGCAATCCTTTTCCTTCTTCTTGTTGCTGCATATCTTCGTTTGTACCATCTTCTCTTTGGTTTCCGGGGCCTCTAGTGAGTACAGGCAAGTTTGAAAAGGTCAAAAATCTTTGATGATTCCATCATCTATGATTTGAGTTTCGAAAAAATTCTGATAGGTATCCTACATCTGAACGAATCTTTCTGGTTAAAGAATCTCTTCTAGTTTCTCTGAAACAATTAGGAGATTCTCTAGGTGGTCCAACATGCTATTGGGTGGGTGGTCCACCTAAGGGGTAAAATCAATAACGCCTCTAAAAAGAAGAAATATTTGTATATCAATCTCATCGATATCATCGATCTCATAAGTATCTATACAAATCCCATCAATCGAATCACTTTTTCGAGAAATAACGAGACATCTAAGTCATTACAAGAAAGAGATCTATTCATTGATAAGAAAAAGAAAAAACGTGAACGGGCTGGATTGTGATTAAAATAGAATCCTGGGTGGCAAACAGTGATTCGATTGATGATGAAAAAAGAGAATTCTTGGTTCAGTCTCTCCACCTAACGACAGAAAAAGGATTGATGACAAATTTTATATTGAGTCTGAATCCTAGTGACTTTCAGTTATCAAAGAATGACTCTGGTTAGTCAAATGATTGAACAACCGGGAGCATTTACTTACGAGACTTATTGACATTCATAAAAAGTAACTAATAATTATGAGTTCAATACATCCTCTTTAGCAGAATGACGGATATTCCTTGCTCAGCTATCAGACAATCACTTATTCCCGAAACTTCGTGTGGGGCTAAAAGTTTTCATTCCCCTATCTCAATAGAAAACCCCATTTCGCTCCGCTTGGCCTTATCTCACTCTAAGTATTTTAGGATCAGGTTCTATAGGAACTGGACCCATCCTTATTTGGTCAAATACCTAGCGAAAAACTCCTATCTTCATCATTACGGTATTTCTGAACAAGTTCCTGGATAACACTCTCAAGGTTTTTGATGTATCGATATTGACGATCTTGATGCTAGTGACGATCTTGATGCTAATGACGATCTTGATGCTAGTGACGATCTGATGCTAGTGACGATATCCTTATATGGAGTTGAACCTGCTAACTAGCATGAATGCCTTAACTATAATTATATGCCTGAAGATGAAACCGACCTTTATATTCACCCTTCAATTCGAATTATCAAAAGCAATGTCTCCTTGCATATAATGGATTCCAATCATTCATGATCTGGATGTGCATGAGTCAAATTTACTTCACCCTAGGTCTATTAGTGAATCCTTCTCTCCAGGATTGATGAAACTAGAAATACTTCTGTTATTGCTTCGACTCATATTCCCCAAAAAGTGGATCCCGCTCTAATAGCATCCCGAATAAATTAAATACTGCATTAAGATACGAAGGCTTCTTATTCCACAACAACGAAAGCACCTTTTTTTCACTCTTCATATACTAGGGATTTCACTGAAAAGAAAAATGTTCCATACTAATGGATTTTCGGTTCCATAACATTGTTTTCCAAGCACGAGAGATTGTAAACTTACCACGATGCCACTATCGATTAGTATTACACAGAAAAATCACTTATAGATACTAATACAATTAGATCCGCTCTTCATAACAAATTTGGGATTTGCGATCCCAGGTAAATCGTCCACAGGATCGATGGTATCCTTTTCTATCAGATAGGAAGGGCTGTAAGCACAAAATGTACTTTTTAATAATTCCCATAGATCCTATATCACATCTATATGATGAAAGAAATCATGTAAACGAATGGATTTTTATTGTACAGGTTGGTACTCATCGAACTTGGAACGAGCAAGAAGTAATTAACGATACTTCTTTATCTTTTGAGTTGTTCTGGCGGATCGGTCACATCAAGATCTTGGTCTCTACCGGACCCGATGAAAAAAATGGGATCACTCCTTATGGACTCGTTGAGAATATTCTGGACTAGTTCTTGGGCCTAGTAGAGTGGACAGGCGCTCTGGTGGGATCCTCACGGACATCAGTCAGTTTGAAAAGGATCGAGTGGACATTGGCTTCTTCGACCCGAACCAAGGAATCCCCTTAGATTTGGATGCAAAAAGGATCTTGTTCTAATCCTTGATCATAGATTTCTCATGAAAAACAGAACGAATCTGAGTTTTGAAAGAGGGGAAGGAGCCCTCACCGGCAACAGAATAGAGGAGGCTTAATTCAAATCACATAGTTTTGGGCTCCTAGAATATGGCGCCCTTGGGGCTTTTCTATTTGATTGTATCGAAAAGGGCCCTTTTTCGAAAAAAAGCCAATTCATTTGGGACCCGGGCAGATCCACGTTTTTTCCTATTCAAAGCCGCCCTTTGTCTCTTTTGTTTTCACATCGAAATTTTTGCAGATGAAGAAAATGTAAAAGGGGGCCCTTTCTTACTCCCCAAACAAATCCTTTTTACTTCTCTATATAAACGCGGTTTATAAAGGGAAGAGGGCAAAAAAAGGGAAACTTCGAATTTTTTGTTTAAATTGCCAAAAGAGGGCTTAGAACCCAATTTTTTAATTATCAAATGGATTTTTTCCCTTTTAAAATTTCCCCTACCCGGAGTTATCAGAAATTATCTTTTATCTTTCCTATTTTAAGGGGAAACTATTGGATAAAAGGAATACAAAGGTTGAACATAAAAAAAAAGAAAATTGAAAGATTTCGTTAAAATTATTTTCCTTTGGGAAATTTTTTCCCCGAAAAGCAAATCATAGGCCCTCCCAAATTCGGAACAATAGGGCCTTTAAACCCTCATTACAAAACTTGTTGAAGAAAGGAAATAAACCAAGGTAAAACCTTTTTGATCAGAGTTAATCGACCCATCAAAGAAAAATTTTCCCAAAAAAATTAGGATACTTTCTGGGAAAATCAAACATCCATCGAAGAAAAAGAAAATAAAGGCTTTCAAAAAATTTTCTCGCCCACCCCCACCCCCCACCACCCCACCCCACCACCCCCCCCCCCAACACCACCCCCCCCCCAACCACCACCACCACCCAACCCCCAAACCACCCCCACCCCACTCCCCACAACCCCACCCACCCCACCCCCCACACCCCACCCACACCCCACCCCACCCACCCCACCCACCACCCCCCCACCACCCACACCCCCCACCCCACAACCACCACCAACCCCCACCCAACCCCCAACCACCCACAACACCACCCCCACCCACCCACCCCCACACCAACCACCCCAACCCCCCCACAACCCACCAACACACACCCCCCCCAAACACACACACCCCCCCCCCCCACCCCACCACCACAACACCACCCCCCCCAACCCCCCCCAACCCCCCCCACCCCCCCCCACCCCCAACCCAACCCCCACACCACCACCCCACAACCCACCACCCCCACCCCACACACCACACCCACCACCCCACCCCCCACCCCCACACCCCCCCACAACCACCCCCCCCCAACACCCACAAACCACACACCACCACCAAACACCCCACCACCACACACCACCCCAAACACCACCCCCCCACCCCACCCACCCACCCCCCCCCACCCCCAAACACCAAACCCCACACCACCACCCCCCCACAACACCCCCCCACACCACCCCACCCCAACCCCCAACACACCCACCCCAACCACACCCACCCCCCACCCACAACCCCACCCCCCCCCCCACCCACACCCAACCCAACCACCCCCCACCCAACCCCACACCACCCACAACCCCCCAAACACCCCAACCCCCCACCAAACCCACCCCCCCACCCCACACACAACACCAACCCACCAACCCACCCCCCCCCACCCCCACCAAACCACCACACCACCACCCAAAACCACACAACCCAACACCACACCACAACCACCACCCCACCCCCACACCCCCCCCCCCACCCACCACACCCACCCAACCCCAACCACACACCACAACACCCACACCAACCAACACCAAAAACCCAACCCCCCAACCCCACACCCCCACCACCCCCACCCACCACAAACCCCACACCCACCCAACCCCCCACCAACCCACAACCCCCACCACACCCCCAACCCCCACCAACCCCCCACCACCCACCACCCCCCCCCACCCCACCACAACCCACCCCCACCCACCCCCCCCCACCCCCACCACCCCACACCCCCCCCCCCCACCACACCCCCAACACACCCCACCCCCACCCACCCACCCCCCCACCCACCCCACACAACCCACCACCCCCCACCCACAACCCCCACACCCCCACCCCACACACCCCCCCACCACACCACCCCACCACACACCCCCCAACACCAACCCCCACCCCCACACCCCCACCCCCCCCACACACCCCCCCACCCCACCCAACCCCAAACCCCCCACCCCCCCAACCCCCCACCCACACCCCCCCCACACCAACACCACCCCACCCCACCCACCACCACCCCACCCCACCCACCCCCACCCCAACCCACCACCCACCCCCCACACCCCCCAACCCCCACCCACCCCCCCCCCCCAAAACCCAAACACCACCCCCCCCCCACCCCACCCACCCCCCCCACCCCCCCCCCCCCCCCCAAACCCCCCCCACACCCACCCCCCCCCCCCACCCCAACCCCCACACCCCACCCCCCCCACCACCCCCACCAACCACCCCCCCCCCACCCCCCCCCCACCCCAACCCCCCCCCCCACCCAACACCCCCCCCCCCCCCCACCCCCCCCACCCACCACCCCCCCCCAACCCCCCCACCCAAACACACCCCCACCACCCCCACAACCCCCCCACCCACCCAACCCCACCCCCAACCCCCCCCCACCCCCCCCCCCCCCCCCACACCCCCCCCCCCCCCCCCCCACCCCACCCCCCCACCCCCCCCCCCCCCCCACCCCCCCCCACCCACCCCCCCCCAACCCCACCACCCCCCCCCCCCCCCCCCCCCCCCCCCCCCCCCACCCACCCCACCCCCCCACCCCCCCCCCCCCACCCCCCACCCCCCCCACCCCCCCCCACCCACCCCCCACCCCCCCCCCACCCCCCCCCCCCCCACCCCCCCCCCCCCCCCCCCCACCCCCCCCACCCCCCCCCCACCCCCCCCCCCCCACCCCCCACCCCCCCCCCCCCCCACCCCCCCACCCCCCCCCCCCCACCCCCCCCCCCAACCACCCCCCCCCCCCCCACCCCCCCCCCCCCCCCCCCCCCCCCCCCCCCCCCCCCCCCCCCCCCCCCCCCCCCCCCCCCCCCCCCCCCCCCCCCCCCCCCCCCCCCCCCCCCCCCCCCCCCC
>CAMTDV010000466.1:0-23021 GCA_947069175.1 Scalesia atractyloides | reverse complement strand
AAAAAAAAAAACAAAAAAAATTCTAATTTATATTATTATCTATAATTATAAAAAATCAAAATCATCTTAGTACATGACTTTCTCTTTAACCATAAATTGCCTCATGTGTTATTATACTTCTTATTGTTTTGCTTTAAAGCGAAAAACACAAGACTTTTGTTGCTATTCTTTTCTCATAAATTTTAAAGTAATTATACTTTCTTTTTTGTGCAAATTGTTTTTTTTTAAATGTGATTGCAAAAAAACAAATCTTAATAAATACACTTAATGAATACAACGACTTTAGGGGCTTTTGAAAATCCAGATCCAAACGAATATCTGAATTTTTGGATCGGATGTGGATGTCTTAAAGTTCAGTTAATGTATTTACCCGATATCCGAAAACTAAAAAACATATCATAAATATATATTAAAAGAGCACTATGTTTTGTTTCAAATAGAAAAAAAATAGTAAAAAAGTAGTTATAAACGGACTTGGATGTGAAATTATGAATGTTTTTTTTTTCAATGTTGGACATTTGGAAAAATCGACTAAAGTTTCGTTTTAATCTATTACACAAAACGGATTTTTGGGTTTATATATTATTTTTATTATTATTATTATTATTATTATTATTATTATTATTTTTATTTTTATTATATTGATGTGCGTGGACTTGAATATATTTGTACAGTTATAATTTTCTTTCACACAAATTGGGTTTTAAAAATGGTTTCATTTAAAAAAACTAAATACACACACAAAGGGCAAGTGTACCCGTCAGGTGGTAGTATAGTCAATCGGTAATAACCGGATATCAACCCGTAGACGCGGTGTTTAATACCAAACCTTGTACTTTTAAGCCTTTTCAATAAACGAGTTGATTTCTTTGTTTTTAAAAACTATCATGGAAAAAAATAACAATTAACTAACAAAATTAAGGAAGAATGATAATTGAAAGAAGTTGCTTAAACTAAATACCCCTTTAATAAACATATGACAAAAAATTTTAAAGGGAAACTAATGGTGATGCAAGTTCTAAATTCAACTAATTTCCTAATAAAGGTTTCCTAGTTTTATAAATCTTAGGAAAATTAAATGAGACAACATTCTAATCACCTAAGATTTATTCTTTTAAGTTTACTTGCTAAGTTGATGTTAATCTTTAATAATGAGTTATTTTTTTGTCAAAACTCCTAACTCTACAAGTCAAGGAAAACTAATATGAACAACACACTAATCACCCTAACTTGGTTTCAAGTAAGTGACATCTTCATCATGTTCTTGATATGAATCACAAGCATGGTCATGCTAGATAACAATCTTAGCCTAAATCATCAAACCAACATAAGCACAAACTATAGAATTCATATAAACATTCATATGATCTTTTCAAATCTAAATGCAAGAATTCATACACATGTTCAAATCACCATTCTAATCATGTTAGCAATTATCATTCCTAGTTTCATACTATGAATCATATCAACAAGTTAACAAGATTCAACAATCACAATCTCTACATGGGCTTTCCAACACAACATGTTATGACCAAACATTCAAGAACAAGGACTTTAACATGAACATGAACTCCAAGAACAAGATTAAATATCACCATGAAGAGTAACAAACAACAATCACCACATCTATCTCCATGTTGTCACATGTTCATTAGATTCAACAAGGTTTAAGCAACACAATTGTTTAGCCCATATGGCTCATAACTACTAAATCAAATGCAAAATAACTTAAATTGTTCATAAATAAGAAGTGGCTAACAATGTTTAGACAAGATTAAATGGTAAAATGAGTTGACCATCAAGTGATTCAACCTTCCTCAAGGCTCCTTCTTGGCTCTACAAGCTTCCAAGATTAGAATCTTGAGAGAAAAGTTCACCAAAATGCTCCAACTCCCATTCAAATGAGCTCAAACTACGTATTTATGCTACTGGTGAGTTGGCATGATCGTGCCACCTTTTGGCACGGTCGTGCTTAGCAAGTGTCAGATACCCTTTTTAATCTGTTGACCATGTTTGCTACCAAATCCAGAAAGATCCCGCTCAAACTTCCCCGAGGTGGCACGATCATGCCAAAAGGTGGCATGGTCGTGCTTATCAATGACGTATTCGGCAATGATTATTTCGTTCTCGGGAATGAGCTGATCAGAAGTTGAGGTGACACGAGCACGGTCGTGTGTGGACTTGGCAAGACCATGCCAATTCTTGGATTGGTCTGGTTTGCGCGGATAGTTGATAGTGCTGATGAAAGTGCCGGTCTCTGAAGGCTTAGCACAATCATGCTTGGGGTTGGCACGGTCGTGCCATATCTGACAGTTTTGCTGGAAAGTTCCATTTTTGCTCCAAAAGCCTTCGTTTCATCACCGGGCCGAAGCCCGGACCTGTATTTTCACAAACAACTCAAATGAGTATCAAGATCAATGAAAATACAACGAGTTCTCGCATAAACGGGGAATATTTGACGTTTAAAAGATGTATAAATTCTTATACATCAATTATTATTATTATTATTATTATTATTATTATTGTTATTATTATTATTATTATTGTTATTATTATTATTTTGTAAATATCCAACTCCGTATCCAAAATTTCAGATCTCCGAAGGTTTGGATATGGATTTGAATTTGGATATTAATATTCACTATTCGAATTTTTTTTGGGAATCTGTAATTCGGATATCCCAAAACCGGTCCGATCTTGAACACCCCTAAGCTAAACTACTCCAACCAGTTTAACCCACGTAGCTCCATTCCCGTACCCATTGACTTGGCTTGACCCATACCTATTATCAGTAACACATGTTTTGTTGTATATTAGGAAGTGATTTACCATAAACCCACAACACATTATCAAACTAAAGAGTGTGGTGAAATGGCTTTATGGATATATATCACATAAATAATCCTTTTATGATTGTACCCGTCGATCACGGTAAGCCCATTCTCGATGCGGTGTAAGTGCTGGCGAATCTAGTTTAAAAAACCGGGGTATCCCTAAACTTTTTTTACTGTATATTTATACAATAATAAAAACACGATAATAGATAAAGGTAAACTAATATCTAAAAGATTTGTCCTCTAGGCCTTTAACAAGAATACTACAAATACAATAATAAAAAAAACACATAATAAATAAAGGTAAAAAATACCTAACATATTTGTCCTCTAGGCCCTAAATTAACAAGAACTCTATGAGTTTTTGCAAAAATTACACATAAATTTATAAACTAAAAGTCTAAAACCTTAATATCTTTAAAGGACCAAAGGTTGATAATTGATAAATTTAATTAAGTCTAAAACGAACTAGTGACCACCAGGTCTAACAAAGTAACAAGGCTTAATATTGTTAGTGCATTTAGGTTATCCGTTGTTGTACGAATAGGCTTAGTGTAGTCGCGTGTGCTAAATAAGTGAATAATGTTATTGTAAGCAAATGATTTGGCTGATTGTTTTCCATCTATCAGGCCGAATGTTTTGGGTGATAGCTTGTGTGTTTAGACCACCCTATATAAGCTTAATCATTTGCGAATGTTCATAACTTAGGTTTAGAACTTTGATTGTCAGATCTTTCTAGAGAGGGTGTGAGAGTGTGTGTAGGTTGGAAAGGAGATCACAAGTGGTTATCTCCTAAAGTGTGATGTAGACTCTTTCGCTACGGTAAATCTTTCTCGGTTCATTCATTCATTCATGTTTATTAACCAAATTAGTTGTTTATCTCATCAAATTCGATTTGATCATTGAAAGTTTATGAAACGGATCGAATCGACTGGATTCAGATAAAGTAAACAACAAATTCACTAAATAAACAATAACAAACAAACTGACGTAATTTTATACAAAAAGAGTTTACATCACACTTTAGGAGATCACCTCTTGTGATCTCCTCTCCAACCTACACACACTCTAGAAAGATTTGATAATGAAGGCTGAACCTAAGGAATGAACATTTGCAAGTGATATGCTTTTCATAGGGTGGTCCAAACATACAAGCTGATCACCTAAACATTCAGCCTAATCATTTGCTTACAAACACATCATTCAGCATACAACTACAAATGCACAACAAATATCTTTAAAGAAATCTATCAGATCTTAACAAGACTAAAATCAAAGAATATAAAAGAATAAAAAATACATACGAATTGAAGGAGAGACTGATCGGATGGTTGTGTGGTCGCCGGATGCCGACGGTCTCATCGGTGGTTCATTGATTTGTCGGATTTGTTGATCGGGCAACAACACAACAGCATGACAAGGAGTGCGTGGGATGTCGATACATCTTCACATTGCCGCTCAATCTTTTGTTTAATCTTTTTTTATTAAATCTAATTTGAGGCTTATGCTATTTTAATCTTTTAATTACTTATAAAGATTGTGTAATAATTAATATTTGACTTTTAAGTTACTTATAAATTAGAATATGGTAATTCATTTATTGGCCTTTGAATTAAATGTGAGTTTTCATTTTAAGTATGATTTTTTCCTAAGGGATATTCTTATTTTTGTTGAGGGATACGCTATACATAAAACAAAGAAAAACACATAAAAAAATTGCACTTCGAGACGAACTTGAGCTATGGCACGGGCGGCCCTCGACAACCTTTATGCCTGCCACTAGGTGTGGCACTTTCTTAAGACCATACGATGTGGGTGTAGAAAAAGGTCGTGGAAGCCCCTCTATACAGGAACACCACCCCGTATTGATTGGTGGATGTAGTTTAGGTTTATTTTGATTGGTTGATTTTTATTTTATTTTTTAATTTTTTTATTCCCTTCCACAACACTTTCCCACCCTGTGCTTTTTTCTTCACGTCACAATGCTGACATGATTGTATGTGTCACTCTAGCCTTTTATTCAAGCCCATCCATACTTGTGATAAAAGAAAAAGTTTGTTAACTTTTTCATACAAAGTGCTTCAATCCATCTGATGGTGAGCATTTTATATTTCCCAAACACAACCCATGTTGAATTTTAAACCAACCATTTTCATAAGTTAAAGCATATTATTTTTTAAGAACTAAATAGTTAACAACATGTCAATTAAAAAGACAAATATATATGTTTCTTTATTTTGCTCGTAGGATAAACTAATGCATTCTCTCACACACACACCAATGAACGTTTACTTGAAATTTTATCCGAACTCAAAAACAACTAAAAAGTAAAAATCCTTGAAGGAAATCACATCGAAAATCAAATCAACAAATATCCTTCGGATTAGTGATTACCGAATGACAACCTGCGAGGCCTACAAATACTTTTTGCTTTAACTTTTTACAACAAATACTTCTACACGTCACCAACAAGCACCACGTCCCATGGTTCAAAATCAAGATTATTATTTTAACTTTTAATTTTCTAGTAATTTTCTCTGGTGATCAAAATAGTAAATCGTTATTGAACCGAAACATTTAAGGTTTATCAGGTTCAATTCCTAACAATAATTAACAAGAAAACATGATCCTCTTAACCTTAAATATAATTGTTATCCCATTTTTTTTAATTTGGATTTTATAACACCCTGACTGTACGTGAGCACGTCACGGTATCAATTTCTTTTATAATATCTATTGTGCTCATCTTATTAGAAAAGGCTATTGATGTTGAATAGTCACAAATCACTAAATTAACCTAGTTATATTAGAAGCTAAAATGTTACCATCTAGTTGGTCGATGAGTCCATCAACTCTTGTATCCACTATATGTATCATCAATGAATAATGTTTACTTATTTCAAGAATTACATTTATCACATATAGAACAAAGACAAACATAAAGACTAATATATAAGCTGCTTCACAATATTAAAATGCATACATAAGATAGTGATCATAAAAGTATACATATATATTTGGAGCTCTCTGGCTTAGATAGCTAGGAACACAATCCATACTAAAGCAAGCAAATTAATATAAGTTTAGTCTTTGTTAATTCATCATTATCAAGTTATTATAGCTCCAGTTGAACGAGTAATGAAGAACCCCATGTGCTAATCACCTACATGAAATCATACATCAAGAACAAGCTACTAATCAACAAAAACATCTAATTAATGGAGTCAAGATCGAAAAGCTAACTAAAATGTATTTTTCTACATGAACAAAAAAATTTCATCATCATACTCAGTATATCCCACCAATAGCAAAGCTAAGGTAGGGTCTGAGGAGAGTAAGATGTAGACAGTCTTACCTCTACCCCGTAGGAATAGTGAGGCTGATTCTGTGAATAAAACAATTTATGAGTTCAAATTCTAGGATTTTCTTTCTACATTTAAGTGTACTTACACCAACTGAAGAGGGGTTTGGTCCTGGCAAGAGTAGTTGTTATTGAGTTGCAACTCATTCGTTTGAAGATCGTTTAGACCATCGAAGGACTGGTGTGATCCAAGGTCATTATAACCAGAACTTCCAGGCATCAAGTTCATGTGCTGCTGCTGAGCTCTTTCATTTTCAGCTATCTAAGAAATCGTTAAACGGATAAATCATTGAAAAGGATTAGACTGTTAACATAAAAGAGATAGATAGATAGATAATTATACCCTTGCTCTAAGGAATTGATTGCTGTTATGCAGCTCAAGTTCCTGCATCACAAAATGTTTAGAAAGGACTGGAATTATGTTTTGTTTCTATTAGCATACCAAATTATATGTAGGGCTAATCTTGACGGGTCAAAAAGTTGGAGCTTGGTATTCAGATGAACAGGTCACATGGTTGTTTCTTTTAACATACCAAATTATATGTAGGCCTAAGTCATGGGTCATGTTTACGTCAAAAACAAGAGAAACTTACCCTACAAACTAGTATACATGACTCATTACATAGACCCACTACTTTGACACACATTAAACAAAAAATAAACGTGATTAAATAAACTTTCTGTCGCAGCCCGTTAGGCTCATTCATCCAAATAAGCTCCAACTTTATGACCCATCAAGATTAGCCTTACATTATATATGTGTTCATTACAAACAGAAACCATTAATTAACATTTACATACAAAATGATAAGATCAAATCTTGAAAATATGTAGTTAAAGTGTGAACTAAATGTACATAATTACTTACCCTTTCTGCATATATTCAATTTCAGCAAATAATAGTTCATTCTGCAGTTTGTTTTATCAAAGAAAAAGAAAATCGTTGTAAAATCCAAGTAAGCTATAAATTTGGAGATTTTATGAGAGGTTAGGTATGAGAAGTAATACCTTTTTCGCACGAATTCTGTTAATTGCTTTCTCTAACTTACTTTCAAGGTTCTTGAGGTCCTTCCCGGCATATCTGCCAAAGATTCACCCATGATGTTCCTGTAAAATTGCCTTTACACGAAAAAAAGGGTTATAACACTATACTTCTTCATAAGGGCATACATGAAGTATATATAAATGTGTGAACATCTAATTAGAAATGAACCTGTTTTGATTCTGAAGGTTTGCAATTTGCTGACGCAGTTTAGCAGCTTCTTGTTGGTAAAACTGTAGATTTTAGGTGATAGTGTTTCATTAGAAAGTAGGAATTAAACTATGTACACACTTCAAAATCAGGAGGAATTTGTCACAACCAGAAGCATGAATTTTCACCACAATACACTTTTAAGTGTATAAACACGCGACAAAATTGCGTACATTTAACTTGTTTCTTGTAGTGAGTTAATTAGCTCCAACTATATTAAGTTATTAGCCAAGATCCAACAGGTACCTGAGCGTTGGCTTCAGCAACCGAACCACTGCTAGGTGGATCTAAGCATGATTTTTTGTACCTATCGATTGTTCCTCTAACACTGCAATAACAAGAAGACAACGAACATCAATGAATGAATTAGTGATAAGTAGATTTATGAGATAACATTATGTATAAACTTATCGTTTATCTTTGCAACTTAACCATATACCATTTCTAGTTTTGACAGACGACTTATAACACTGAACATAAACAAGAACACGAGAAAATTATGATCAAATCTTGATCTATAAATGAACCTAAACCATTGAAAAAACTATGCAAAAGCACATTCTAAACCAGCATTTCTTCAAGAAAACAAGCTAAATTTGAAATTTTTCATAAGAAAGATTGCTAGTATTATCCTATGTCAGAGTAACAAATGCTCTCCAAAAATATGCAAAAAAGAAGAGTTCTATACAAAAATTAATAAATAAATTGTCCTGAACCCTCAGAAAGCAAAGGAGAACTGTGAAATAGTCAACTTATCTCCTGCAATAGAGAAAATGCTTGTTCTCATCTCACCGTTCCAAATTAACTATGTATAGTATTTTGTATCTTACACTTTAAATCTACCATTTCTAGAGGCCAAAACTTCCAAACTATGTATAGTGTTTTGTATCTTATACTTTAAATCTACCATTTCTAGAAGCCAAAACATATTATTTTTGAACACCTAACATAAATAACAATATGAAAATTGAAGTGGGTGCTTTCTTATATTTAGTGTGTTGATACTTATATGTTTCTTGGTTTTGCCCATAAGATTAACTGATGTTCAGTCACAATCTGATCTTTAAAGCATTTCAAACAGTAGGATTTGTGTATTTCTTAAGGAAACATAAAGTGTACTAATTGAGTAAAATCTCACTTTTCTCGGAGATCTTAAGGATACCATATTAAAACACATGATAAATTTCCTCAATTTGGTCGAAGACACTGATTGGTTGTCTCTGCCACGCTGTCAACACATCAATCAATATGATTGGTTGTGGCTTTCAACGGCTAGATTTTTGCCACGTGTTGAGAACTCATTACACATGGATAATTCGTTTACAATCACCGTTTTACCCTCGTTGTAGATCCTTATCCCTGGTCTTTTTACCTCTGTAAACTCTGAGTAACTCAGAGATGTCCATTTCATGGGTATCAGAGATTGTTGTAGCATTTCCTCTCTCCCCATGCATTAGATACTATCTCATTGGCTCGCTTGTTCGTACCCTTTCTCACCTTCTCTCTCTAACTCACTCTTTCTCTCTCACACATAAAACCTAGGCAAGTTCTATCACCACCTCCTCAAACACACACCATGGTTCGCGTGGATTAAACCACGACAAACACGTGCCTCTTTTTTCTGTTTCCAATATTATAAGCATGTGCATTAATCTAGGGTGGTGGTTTGGGTGGGTCATGACTCATGACTACACACTTACGATAGTGGTTTTTGATGATGGATTAAAGGTGAGTGATATGATGCTGACGTGGCGGATCATTGTAGTCATGAGGGTAATGATCACACCCTATAGTCTGATTAGTGCCCTAAATACTAGACACACATATGGTTCTAGGCATTTTAGTTTATAGGTCTAGTTATTTTGGTTGTTTTGCTTCTAGTGTGTTTGCTACAGGCTGGTGTGTTTGCTTTATAAAATCATACTTGTTCCAAAAAAAAAACTTACAAAAAACCAAATTAAATTATTTATTTTTTCAAGTATAAAAATTTAAAAAATGGTTATAATGCAATATTATTCATTTTTCTTAAAATAAAAAATAATAAGTTCGGCGTTTATTTATACAATCTAAACATGTGTAACCGGTGCGTTGGTAATTATATTACCTACACATATCCTACGAATAGTAGGTTAATGTTGAGAAATTAAGAAAAAAAGTCAGCAAATTAGGTTAATGGTTTTTATGTAGATAAGATACACTTCTGTATGTAAGAATTAAGATTCTAAAACATAAAAAAACTATCTATATAAAAAGTTCAATTGTTTAGGATTGTTACTTTTTTTCATATCAATTTAGTGCTATGGAATGAACACACACACACATACACTTATATATATATATTATATATAGGCGAATTTATAGAGAGAAAACCCCTTTAAGTTAAAAAAGCCTCAAGAAAACCTTATGTAACAATTTTTTTTACAAAAAATTACAGAATAAAGTTACATGTTATTGAACGTTATGTAACAAAAAATAAAAAAAAAGTGTAGAAAGGATTTTTTTTATAATTTTTTTTAAATTCCGTTTTTTATATATATATGCTAAAGAACAGAATTTTTAAAAATTTTATAAAGAAAACCTTTCGGCGCTTTTTTTTGTTACAAAACGTTCGATAACATGTTATTTACATTCCCTAGTTTTTTTACAAAAAAAAATGCTACATAAGGTTTTCTTAACTCAAGTGAGTTTTCTTTCTATCGCTCCCCTATATATATATATAGAGAGAGAGGGGGGGGGGAGACCCTTCTGTTTTTTAGGTTGCTCTTTTAGGTTCAATAGCATGGTAAGCTTGGGAAAAGTTATTAATCGACAATCCAAAGGGAAAGACTAGTGTGTGTGTTGTGTTTGACTAATGAATGAACTTTGGAACTGAAAAAAGGAAGCCACTTACATATAGTGTCATTAACTCAAAAAACTTGTTAATCTGTGTTGTGATAGTAGTTTAAAAATAAGAAATGATAACAATATAAATCTGTAAAGAAACTGAAGCCATATTTATCCACTGTTTAATCTGTTATATATAAACCCTGAATTCTATGAGATAAATCAAATGAGCATTCTAATCAATGGATCAGATCACCCTAATATCTGAAAAATATGGATCTAATATATATGCATTTTACACAGTATATATCTGCCCAGAAAATACCCAATTTTAATTTTGGAATTGGTAAAACTAATTTTGATTCTACCATTAAGAAATTAAACTATTTAAGTAGGATAATTAAAGTTCAAAAAGAACCCATTATATTCATTTTTACAAACCCTAATTTGGTTCATCTTGTGAGATATTTTCTAGATGGATTTGGCATGCATAATTTGGGAACACTAACATAATTATAAATAAGAAACATAAACTTTAGCAGTGTGTTTCTAAGATTGATCTGAAAACCTAGCTACTAATTAAGGTTATTTTTCCATTCTTTACTAGGCTTTGATGACATCCTTTTCTGAGTCCTTTCACTTTGCTTTGATGATGTTTAACTGACATGTTAGTAAGGAAGAGTTGAGCAAATAGGAACTTGACAACATTTTGTGTCTGTGTGTGAGAGAGAAAGAGAGAGAGAGAGAGAGAGAGAAGGTAGAGGGAAGCTGATCTAAGAGGTCTGCAAATAAATTTCCTAAATCTTTGCTTATTGACTTGCAACAAATCCATTAGTGGCTTCTATGTTGCCATCTTTAACAATGGATCTTGTAGGTACCAAAATATGAAAGAAAGATTGATCATAAAATATAAATAAAGTTATAAAATGAATAAAAATACTTTAAACAACCCTAAAAAAAATCTTGCAAATAACTTAAAGATATTGTGTCCTGTGTTCTCAAATCTTCTCCAGAAGTCACATTTATTTATGTACTATTTCCTCAAACCCTAGAAGACTGATAAAATTTGACCTAATTCTTAGTTGTCGTTAAACACTGATAAATAGAAAGTAAGATCACCCAAGACTTTTTGAAACGAAATACCCAGAATTTATACCTGTTGTTAGCATACTCATAAAGACGGCCACGGCTCGAAAAGACAATAAGAGCAACCTCAGCATCACAAAGTACAGACAACTCATAGGCCTTCTTGAGCAACCCGTTACGACGCTTGCAGAAAGTCACTTGTCGGTTCGTAGTGTTCTCGATCCGCTTGATCTCGATCTTTCCCTTCCCAATCCTTCTCTGTGGAGACATGTCCCCTGAGTCCTCGTTCTGAATCGACAAGGATTGATCGATGCAGCTGAAATCACGCTCAATAGCCTCAGAATTTTCCATGAATCCTGAAGTAAATTGCATGTACTTCACCTCAAGAATTTGGAAAGAAACTAAACTTGATTTTCAGATTTGTTTTCTGATAGTTACTAGTGCAAAAAAGAAATAAATGAGTGGGGTTGAGGGATGAATCTTTATGTATAATTGAGGAGAGAAACTAATCAAGTTTCAAATTTTTTCTCTTCTTTGCTTTTTTAAGGGCCTTCCTTCAAAACCAAGCAGGAAAGGTGCAAAAACTAGATGGAGAGGTGGGTAGAAGATGAGTTTTTTATAAAGTGGAGAATGACTCCTGTCCATGACATTAACAAACTTTTTAAAAACACTTCTTGATCTAAATACCTAATATTTTGTTCATAATTTTGGTATACTAATTGTTAATTATCAGCCACAAAAGTTACATAAGAGAGAGAGAGAGAGAGAGAGAGAGAGAGAGAGCACTGAACCTGAAGTGCTCTGTGATGGGTGAATGAGATATGTTCAAATGTACACACTATATTGTCTTATAATTTCTAATAGGCAACAGGTTGTGACTTACAGAAGGACCCTCTTAGAAATGGTGTCCTTATTTTACTTCTTAGCCGAACTTGTATATTTGCCTTTGTAAGTTCATGTGATGATGGTTATTTTGATCCAAATACCTTGAGCTTTCAAACCAAAGTGTTCATCATAATTTCTCATAATAGCATGTTATTACTTTTTCTACTTGAACTAATATTTAGCAGTTTCTAAAATACAAAGAGAAGTATCTTTAGAAAGCACGGACCTTAAATTTCTTGAAATGGTAAGGTACTTAACCCGATCAATGTTGTAAAACAAGGTCTAAAAGGGTGAAGCGAGTAATCATTACAAGGTAGGTTGCCAAGACTCTTCAACTCCGCCTAATTACTTGAAACCGATTAAACGCGGTTAGCCTTGGGCAAAAGCGGATCTAGTTGTCAACTCGAACCTAGTTTGACCTTAAAATAATAAAACATAATTCATATGTCTATCATTTTTCAAGGAATAAATATCAACTTTTGAAATACTTTAGTATTTGAACATTTTTTATTTATGTTGATATTCACGTATTTTGTATTAAATATTAATAAACTTATGATATTTGACACATATATATTTTTCGAAAACTAACTTATTTATAATTTAACATGTCCGAGTACTCTATCAAGGCCAAGAACTCGTAACTCCCTACTCGATCAACCTGGGAACGCCTAACGATTTATGAAACCATAGACATGTTAAAAGAAGCATTTAATAAGTTGAGATCACTAAAAGGATTTTATAAAAGCAAATACTAACTCGAAAGTAAAACTGAAAAAACTAGAACCGATGATATTACTAATTTTTAGTTGAGATGACTAAAAAAATTTAATAAAATCGATGGTGTAACCAATTTTAAGTTGAGATGACAAAAGATTTTATAAAAGCAATAGTGTAGTTTTAAAACAAAAAAGAGTAGTGTAACCTAGTGATATTCCCGATTACACCGCTTTGGATAACAAAAACAAAAATTGACTTACTTTCACAGTTCAAACTTATTTACAAACAAAAAAGATTAACCAATTGTATTGTTTAACAGAATGACAGACCTAGGAAGAGACCGTTCACGTATAGAAGGAAGACACCATTTGAGGATTACTTCGACAACATCGAACAACTAAGAAGACAAAAGAGGCTGGAGCAAGAAATCATGGCTAACAGTAATAAGGGAGGTAAGGCACCATGGGAAACGGTGAAGAGAAAGGCCCGGAAAAGGTGGGAAGCGACACAGAGACAACGGTTCGTCGATTTGCAAAGTACTACTGTGTTCTTCATTTCAAACCTTCCTAACTTGTGTAGTAGCGACCGATTGTGGGAGGCATTCAAACACTTCAAGAACCTCGAAGATGACTTTGTACCTTCCAGGAGAGACGCGGCTGGGAATCGTTTTGGATTTCTGAGATTGGCGAACATCGCAAGGACGCAGGATTGGATCCTGGAGTTGTCTAAAATCTCCGTTGATGGTGCTAAGCTTGGGGTAAACATTGCTAAATTTCACTAGGATGGTTCGAGATACAACATGAAGAGCGGTTATGTTCAGGGGGAGACTGTTAGTCTTCCTAAGTTAGAACAGCATGCTTCAAAGCCGCCTGATGGGGGAGTGTCGTCTTTTAGTGGTGGGGGAAACTCCAATGGAATATTATGCATCGACATTCTTGTGGGGAATAAAAGCTGTGCACTAGCAATTCAGACAATTAAAGTGGATCCACCTTATGGCCAACCCAAGATTCCGGACGAGGAATGCTCGTTAGTGGGAACCTTTATAACATCCCAGCGGTAAATGGTTTTCAACAAGAACTTTTGTTTTCTGCATAGGTTTGATTGAGTTAAAGTATTTGGGAGGGGCGAGGGTGTTCATTGTTGGTTCCAGGCCCCTCCTTACACACTCAATACATGTTAGAAAGGAAAGTCTGACCTTGGAGATAACCGCAGCAAATCAACAGCAGGACTCGATGCAGCAGCTAATCAACAGCCGGACATCCAGCCATCCAGCCATCCAGCTAATCAACAGCAAATCAATGACAGCTAGTAGTCAGCTGCTATCATCCATGTTTAGATTACGGTTTTGTGTATAAATTCAATACTTTTCATTGTAATCAAATATACAGACAATACATACCTCAAATTGATAGTCTGAATCAACCTTATCAACTTTTGACATGGGTTTCAGGAGCAGGTTGTCGTTCTTGGACATGTTCATCATTTACCTTGCTCACCAAAACCCAAATCATCCTCTCAACCAGCTGCCATGGCGGAAGCCTGTGTAAGTAACTACGGGAGAAGATTTCATACATTCAAATCGCCATCTGCTCAAGAATGGCCTTAACCACAAAACGTAATCTAAAAACATGGGATGATAGCAGCTGACACTTGCTGTCATTGATTTTGCTGTTGAATAGCTGGATGCAGGATGCTGGATGTCCGGGGTTGATTAGCTGCTGCATCGAGTCTGCTGTTGATTTGCTGCTGGTTATCTCCAAGGTCAGGACTTTCTTTCTAACACTCCCCCTCAAGTTGATAGTTGGATTTCCATAATTCAACTTTGCCCAAACAATCGTTGAAAATTTTTCCGTTAACTTTTTGCCTTTTGTTTAGAATGTTAGCAAGCTGATCTTTTGATCGATCGAATGGCAGTTCAATCGTACCACTTCCAATTTTTCTTGATGAAGTTCCTATCAACTTCCAACGTGTTTTGTTCGATCATGTTGTACTGGGTTCTCTGAAAATCTGAATTTGCAGATTTATTATCACACTTATTCTTACTTGTTTCTTTGACGGAAAAACCAATCTCAGCTATGAGTCTTGTATCCACATGTCTTTGTTAAACTCGGTTATGCTCTAATTCAGCTTCTGCACTTGAAAGGGCAACACTTTTTGTTTTTTACTCCTCCCATGTGACAAGATTCCCACCCAACTAGAGCGAAGTAGCCTGCTGTTGACCTCCGATTCCCTTATCTCCTGAACCAGTATGCATCAGTATTTAGATTTGAACATTTAGGTGTCCATGTGATATAGAAAACAGGACTCATGGACCCACCAGTTCCTTTGAGTATCTAATAATCCTCCAAAACTGCTTCCATATGTGTCTCTTGAGGTTGGTGCGATGAACGGACTTACCACCCCTACAGCATATGCAATGTTCTGGGCGAGTATGGTGAGAGATATATTAGTTTTCACACCAGCGTTGATATCTTTCTTTGTTTGCTAACTTTGCTCCTTCCTCATATAGAGTTTTTGGTTTTACCAAATCTCCCCCCCCCAAACCCAAAAGGCCCTTTTTTTTTTTTTAAAACCCAAAACCCATTTTTAAGGCAATTTGCCCCAATTTCCCCCAAAACCCCCCCAAATTTTGATACCATTTTACACTGCCCCATTTAATTTTCCTTTTCTTTTTTCCCCCAAAAGTTTTTTAAATTTTCTAATTTCTTCTTTAAAATTTGAGCTTTAAAAGGGTAATTTTTTGGTATGCCTCAAAGTTTAATTAAACCCCCAAAAATTTTTGGCCTTCAAGGGAAACTTTAATTAATTTTTAATTTCAAAAAATTGATCTTTTATGACAAGGAAAAACCCAAAAATAAGAAGCACTTTTTTCTATTGTCCATTTTTGCTCATTCCTAACTTCCCATTAAAAATTTTAGTTTTTTTAAAACCAAAGATAAAGACTACCATTAATGGGTCCGGTTAAATTAGTTACTTCCAATAAATAAATTTGTTTTTTGGGTTAAAGTAGGCCTTAATAAAATGACCCCCAAAAACCCCACCCTTTTCCCTGAATTATGAAGTTTAATTCAAATTACAAAAAAGAACATACCTTGGAAACCCCTTTATTTTTAATCGGATTTCCATATAAACCTGAAGTTTCCTTACTTTTTAACCTAATATCTTTCCATAATTGGGAAAATTTAATTTAGTTTTCCCACAAATTCCATTGTGGAATTTCTTTTTAAAACCTTAATAAGAATTTTTTAAAAACCCTTTTAAAAAAAAACCTTTTTAAAAATTTAGGATTTTTTTAATGAACCTTGATAGGCCATAAAAGATTACCTCAAGGGGGGAAATTGCAAAATTTTTAGTCCCATTTTAATTCCTATTTATCACTTTTATTAGGGGTTAATGTTTTTTTAAAAAAGATTTTTGAAAAAATTTAAAAATTTTTCAAAACAAAATTCCAAAATAATTTTTAAAAAAGGGGGCAAACCAAATCCCCCACCCAGCTTTTAACTTTAAACCCAAAACCCCTTCCGGCCCTTAACATTTAACAACCTTGTAAAATTAATAAGGCCTAATTTTTAAATTATTTTTTAAGCTTTTTATTTTTTTAACGGTCCTTAATCCCCTACAAAAAATTTAATTTTTTGGCCCTGAAATGTTCCAATTAGAAAAAAAATTTCCCCCTTTCCGCAATTTTTTCTTCTAAATCAGTACCCTTTTTTTCCAAACCCCAAAAAGGAATCCCCCCGTTATTTTTTTTTTTATTAAAAATCCCCCGAAATTATCAAACCTAAATTTGTGAAAGTGACCCCTTTCTTTTTTTCTAATAATTTTAATTAAATTGAGGATTCCTAAATTTCAACCACCAAATGGAAATTCCCATTTTTAAGTCCTTCCCGAATCATAGTGAAAACCAATGGGAGATGGCAAAATTAAACCATAAAAAAATGGGAGTCCGGGGAACCGGAAGGGGAACCCAATTTAAGGACTTTCAAAAAAACCATCCCCCAAATTTTGTTTTAACCGATAAGGAAAAAATTTAAACCAAACAAGGAATTAAACCCGCCCCTGGGATAAATTTGGTTGAAAAAGCCCCAAAAACCAAGGTAAAACTCCTTTTTTCCTGACTCAATTAATAATAAATATAAAATAATGATAAATCTATTTTTAAATTACCACCAAAAACCCTAAATTTTTCCCTTTCCAAAAGTCCCCCAAAATCAAACGCCAAGAAGGAACAAAAAGAAATCCCGGGGTTAAATAAATAAGTTTTCCCAAGATTAAATTGCAATTTTTTCCATTACCTGATCAAAAAAAGGAAACCCTCAGAAGGAATCTTCAAAAAAAGGGAGATCTTTAAACAACCTTGTGAACACTGGCATTTAAAATTTTACCCCAGGATTGAAAATTTAGGGGAATTTTTTCCGTTCCTCCCAAGGGTTGCCAAAAACTAATTTGCCAATTTTTCAAAAATCGTTTGTCTAATAATAAATTTAGGACCCCACTCGAAAACCCAAACCCCCCCCAGAAATCATCGACCACACACCCCACTCTTTTTCCCAAAAAAAAAACCCCCAAAAAATTAAAACCAGGGGGGAAAAAAAAACCCCCCCCTTTTTAAAAAAAAAAACCCCCAGGGGGGTTTTTTAAAAAGGGGGGGAAAAAAACCCCCCCAAAAAAATTTTTTAAAACCCCCTTTTTTAAAATTTTTCCCCCCCCCTTTAAAAGGGGCCCCCCTTTTTTTCCCCCTTTTTTTTAAAAATTTTTTGGGAAAACCCAAAACCCTTTTTTCCCCTTTCCAAAAAAAAATTTTTTTAAAAATTTAATTTTTTCCCCCTTTTAAAAAAAAAAAAAAAAAAAGGGGGGGAAAATTAAAAAATTTTTTAAAAGGGGGGGAAACCTTTTTTTTTTTTTAAAAAATTTTTTTCCCGAAAAAAAAGGGGGGAAAAAAAAATTTTTGGGTTTTAAAAAAGGGGGGGTTTTTTTCCTTTTTTCCCATTTTTTTCCCCCCATTTTTGGGGGGGGTTTTTTGGGGGGGTTTTTTCCCCCCCGGGGGGGGAAAAAAAAAAAGGGGCCCCCCCAAAAAAAAAGGGTTTTTTTTTTTTGGGGGGGAATTTTTAAAAAAAAAAAAAATTTTTTTTTTTTCCCCCCCCCCCCCCCGGGGGGGGGAAAAAAAAACCCAAAAAACCCCGGTGGGTTTTTGGCCCCCAAAATTTTTGGGAAAAAAAGGGGTTTTTTAATTTTTAAAAAAAATTTTTTTTAAAAAAAAATTTTTTTTTTTTAAAAAAAAAAAATTTTTGGGGCCCAAAAAGGGGGAAAAAAAAAATTTTTTGGGGTTTTTTTGGGTTAATTTTCCCCTTGGGGCCCCCCGGGATTTTTGGGGACCCCCCCCAAATTTTTTTTCCCCTTCCCCCCTTTTTTTTTCCCCCCTTTCCCCCCCCCCCAAAAAAAAAAAACCCCCCTTTAAAAAACCCCCTTAACCCCCCCAAGGGGCCCTTTAAACCCCAAAAACCGGGGGGGGCCCCTTTAATTTTTAAAAAATTTTTTTTTTTAAAAATTTTTTCCCCTTCCCGGGAAAATTTTTTTTGGTTTTTTTAAATAAATAAAAATTTTTTTTCCCCCCCAAAAAAAAGATTTTTTTTTTTCCCCCTTTTTTTTTTTAAAAAAAAATTTTTTTTTAAAAAAAAAAATTTTTTTAAAAAACCCCCGGGGATAAATTTAAAAATTTTTTTTTTAAAAAATTTTTAAAAAAATTGGGGAAAAATTTTTTGGGGGCCCCCCCAAACCCCAAAATTTTTCCCCAAAAAAAAAAATTTAAAAAATAAAAAAAAAAAAAAAAACCCCCCCCTTTTTAAACCCCCTTTTAATTTTTTTTTAAAAAACTTTTAACCCCCCTTTTTGGGAAAAAAAAAAAGGAAAAAAAGGGGGGGGGTTTTTTCCCTTATTTTTTTTTTTAAAAAATTTTTTCCCAAAATTTAAAGGGGGGGGGAAAAAAGGGAAAAAAACCCAAAAGGGGGGTTTTTTTAAAAAAAATTTTTAAAAAGGGTTTTTTTTTGGAAAAAAAATTTTGGGAAAAAATTTTTTGGGTTCCCCCCAAAAAAAAAAAAAAATTTTTTCCCTTTTTTTTAAAAAAAAAAATTTTTTTTTTTAAAAAAGGAAATTTTTTAAAAAATTTTTTTGGGGTTTTTTTTTAAAAAGGGGGGGAAATTTTTTAAAAAAAAAAAAAAACAAAAAGGGGGGGGGCCCTTTTTTTTTAAGAAAAAAAAAAACCCCCCCAAAAAAAAACCAAAAAAGGGTTGGGGGGGGGAAAATTTTAAAAAAAATTTTTTTTTCCCCCCAAAATTATTTTCGATGAAATGGGGGTACACGAAATTAAACTATATATTCTATCCTATTTATAAAAAAAAACTAAAAAACGATGCTAAATAAAAAAAAAAAATTCAGAAAACAAATTCACAATTCCGTCCATGATCTCCCCCAAATTTTTGGTAAAACATCTTGCCAATTCACAAATAAAAATTGTTGAAAAAAGCACCCCAATATATTCCGGCACAAGTGGGGGAATGGCCCTTTTTACCCTTGATTTATTTGTCTTTTTTTACCCATAATTGGGACCCGAATTGAACCGCAAATTGCGATTCGCCTTTGGGATCGTAAAAACCGGGTTAACCCAAACATTCTGCCTTCATTTCACCCGGAGGAGGCGACAAAATTTGGAAAATAAGGGGGGCGGGGAAATGGTTTTCAGTTTTGGGCGATAAGATTTTGGGGGTTCCCAAGAGGGGTTAGCGAATATTTAGGAGTTCCCGATGAGTCTTTGGGTGAAGGAGTTTTTAAAGATTGGTAAGAAATTTGAAAGGTTTTATGCACGTCGGAGGTCTTATTTGGTGAAAATTTGTAGTCTGAGGTGGTTTGGAGTGTTTGTGTTTCAGGGCCATTAAAATAAACGGAAGATCAATTTAAAGGGGGTTTAAGGAAATCTTTTCTCTTTTTGGATTTAAGAGTTAGATAGAAATTGGGTTCCATCATTTGTTAGATTAATAGGAGGATGAAGGCAATGGTTTGGGGGGCGGGGGAGGGGAGCATATGCAGGATATTTTAAATTCCGGAAAAGTTACTAAACCGCGGGGGGTGGAAACTTAAAAGATGCGGGAAATTCAAAGGTCTTTTTTGGGAAAATTCAAAAAGCGTGTTTTTTGGGGGAGTGGTAATGCAGGGGAATTTGGGGGTTTGATTAAGGGGTGTTTCAAAAATAGGGGCGGCGCATGTGGGTTTGGGAAGGATGTGGCCAACGGCATAAAGTGAGGGGGGCTAGGTCTTATATAAATGTTGATGGTCCGTTTGCAAAAAAACTCCACTATGGACCCCATCCACCTTGTGTTAACGAAGAGAAACAAAACGGGGGCCCCATGAGAACTCTTGTATTTCACCCCATTTCGTGTGGGACCCAAAAGTGTCCCTTTTTAAATTTTAACTATAATAAAGGGTTTGGGATATTTATGTCATGAACAAAAGAAAAGTCAAAGCAAAAAAAATAATGCCATGCTATTTTGGGGCGGAGCAATCTAGACGAACCAAAGGGGTCCGACGGAAGAGGTTTGGTTGGTCGCAATGATTTCCTATCGGGGGAGGCCGAGGGCGAGGGGGAGGATGCGATGTCCCCGAAAATCTGATTGTGCGGAAGTAAGTAACTGTATTTGTTGGAGAAAAAATTGGCATCAATTTAGAAATTTTCGTCGGAGGCGCAAGCTCTGGTAAGGGGGGAACTGGGGAAAGAAATGTCCCCCTGATTTTTTTGTCAATCAACATTAAGGGGGGAGGGGGTTAGAAAAGGCCCCGTGGGTTTAGCAATTGGTTGTGTTAAAAGTATCTCCTTTTGTGGTGCAAAAAACACAGATGTTGATTTGGATCCTCTTTTTTGGGTGTTTCGGGGTAATGTTGAAACATAATCGGTCAGTGTTAATGCTCGGGGAAAGGTTGGGGGCTTTTTTCTATTTGGAACCCCGGGTATCTTCTTAAATGATGAAAACCTTTTTATTGTGGGCTTTGATTATTGGGTGGGTACTTTGTTGAAAGTGGTGAAAAATTATGCTTTCGGGGAGGTTTCCCCTCGTCGGAAATTTTGGGAAGTTAAGATCTCTGAGATCGGATTTTCCCCGGATATGGTATTTTTGGAGATTTTATGAGGTCAGGACAAATGAGGATCGGCTTCACTCGTTGTTTGATTCTCGTGGAGCATTTTGTTAACGATTTATCCGGGAAAGCGGGGCTTTTGAATCCCCCTTAGGAGGTTGTAGGTTCAGTATGTCCCTTTAAAACGGTTCAAAAACGAGCAAATCATGGGGCATTGGTTTGTGATGGGGTCTATAAACATGTGGCCAAATTTTTAAAATTTTTTCCCCCTTTCCCATGGTTCCTTTGGATTTCCCCCGATCTTAGGGCTTGTTAATTGGTAGATTTTGGTCCATCCCCTTTCGGTTTTATAACACTTGTTTGGTTTTCCCGGGATTCGGGGGAAGTGATTAAATCAGTGAATTCATCAAGTTTCAAGGATGGGTTTAAAAATTTTAGGAAAATTCCTTAAGGTTTAAGTTAAAAGTGGAAAAAAAATTAGTAAACGGGAAAAAGAAAGGAAAAAATGGGGGGGGTCATTTAGCGGAGCGGAAATTTAGGTTATTGTTTCAGTTGTCGGGTCCAGTGTCTTAATGATGTAGAAAAAGCGAAGGTGGGTGAAAATTACGTATTTGAAATTTTGAAAAAAAAAGGGTATGATTTGCAGCAAAAGGGCGCGACTTTGTTGGGCAAAAATTGGGCGAGGAGAATTCTTTTTTTCACAAATATGGAACATCAAGAGGGTTTTAACCGATTAATTCGTTATGCATCGGGGGATTTATCGGACCGGATAGTTAAAAAAAAGAAAAAAAAAAGCGTCTTAAAAAAAATTTTTTGAGCAAAAGAGAATTAGGCCTTCTTATAAATTAGAGTTTCCAAGGGTTTTTCTTCGATGAAGTGTGGAGCTGGTAACGGGTCTTGGGTGAAGAGTTAAAAAGGCGATGTGGGATTGCGGCGTGGAAAAGGCGGTAGGCCCGGGGATTCTCTTTTATATTATTTAAATTATTGGAACATTTTTTAGGGATTTTTGCGAAAGTTTCCAAAGTTTTTTTAAGCCCCCAAAAACCTTTTTGGGTGTAACCCCCCTTTATAGCGCTAATTCCAAGTTTGAGGGGCCAAGGATTTTTTAGATTTTTGGCCCTTCCCCCTTTTGGGGTTGATGTAAAGGTTTTTTGCTAAGGTCCTCGCAAATAGATTGAAATCGGTTCTCTACTTTGTCCCTTTATTAAACTGGGTTCATTGAAGGAAGATCTATCCCGACGACCCTCTTTTTCTTAGTGAAGTTTTATCTTGGGGTAAGGTTTCTAAAAAACATCTCCTTTTTTTCAAAGGTTTATTTTCAAAAAGCTTATGTTCATCAATGGAATCTTTTGTTGGAAAATCTTAAAGGGGGATGAATTTCCCCAATTATGGAGGAGTTTGGGTCAAGGCTGCTTAAAGTAGGGAGGTCTTTGGGGCTTGTATATGGATCACCCACTTTAGAAAATTTTTTTGTTAGGGGTCTTCGCTAAGGGGATTGAATGTCTCCATTTTCTTGTCTAAATGTTGGAAGCCTTAAAGTTATCATGAATCGGGCGGGGGGGTTCGGTTGTTTCGGGGGTCATTTTAATTTAAAGGGGGCCCACTAACCCCTATCTTCTATGCCGACGACATTGTATTTATTGGGGAAAGGTAGACGAAATTTTTTGGAACCTCGATCGCATTTTTTGGTGCTTTTATCTTTGTTTAGGGTTAATGGTCAAACTTCTAAAAGTTGTTACATGGGGCAAGGTGAAAAGAATAGGGGTGCAAAAAATGGCGACCTTATTCATTTAAAAGCAGGTTGTTTCCTCTTACTTTCTTGGGTCTTTTATTGTCCCAAAATGAAAAAGAGTCAAATACTGGAAGATTATTGATAAATTTAATTCAAAGCGTTTGGTTGGAAAGGCCAAAAATTTATCTTTTTGGGGGGGGGGTT